>JARGXW010001280.1:0-26866 GCA_029204085.1 Mycena sp. CBHHK59/15
GAACAAGTGTCCCCAGCTCAAGGGCGTCTGCTCCCAAGTATTTACTGCAACTCCCAAGAAGCCGAATTCTGGGAAGCGGAAAGTAGCCCGAGTTAAGCTATCAACGGGCAAATCTTGTATGGCCTATATCGCAGGAGAAGGGCACAATCTCCAAGAACACAGTGTCGTTCTTGTAAGAGGGGGGAGAGCTCAGGACCTTCCGGGTGTCCAGTGAGTATCTGCATTTCTCGTGTTCACCACAGCATACTTATGTCGCCTGTATAGATACAAAGTTGTCAGAGGGGCACTGGATCTAGGTGGTGTCGTGAATCGTATGCAAGCGCGAAGTAGATATGGGTCGGTATCACTCGATATTTCCTGGATTCATTACTGAAGATTTTCGCAGAGTTAAGAAGCCCAAGAAGTAAGTTAGCGTGTCTAGAGATACACAACTGGATTCTTCGGAACGCTTCGGAACGAACGAGGTAGATTACAGATACATGTGTGTGTAGTTGGATACAGTCTAGATCATACTGATGAATAGTCCTGTTGAAAAGACTTTTCTGTCCCAGTTGATGGGCAGTGGGAATTAATGTTGTTGAGCGGCAATTTCTGCAGCATGGAGAGCTTTTTGAAAGGAAGCCAGCAAAGAGCTCGTCTCCTCCATCCCAACACTGACTCGCACCATAGTTTGCTCAACGCCGTACGACGCTGCCCAGTCCTGCTCCGCATAATGAACGAGAATCGCATACGGGCATGCGAGCGTAAAGTTCGTCCCGAGGCTGGGACCTTTATAACAAGGGAGAGTGTCGAAAAAAGCGTGGGCTGCTGCGAGGGACGTGAATGTCGCCGAGAAAAGGCCACCGAATCCGCCTCCCGGACTTCCCATGGAAGGGTCACCTTTGATCCTGCAATGATCATAGTGTTGTCGGGTAACGTATTTGGGATAGAAGACGTCTTTCACCACGGGAGACAATGCGCCTCCTGCGGAGGACTTGGAGCGTAGGAAGTCGCAAACGGCTTCTGCATTTGTATCGATAACTCGGACACGTCTTCTAAAGTCACGAGAATTGCGCTCCATGTAGATGGCGTCTTCGTCAAAATAAGTGTCCTCGTAAGCAGCATTCATGTGGGCTTTGAGCTCTGCGTAATGGCGACCTTGAGGATTCAAGCAAAGACTATCGGCATCTTTCAGCGCTTCTCCATGCCTGGTAGCTGAGACACAAACCTTCCACCCATAACGTTTGAATAGCCGCTGAACACCTTAGTGAGACTGCTGACTACCACATCGGCGTACGGGAACACTTCGACATTCATAAAATTGCCGACAGTCTCGTCAATAACAATCAAGAAGTCGTATTTGTCGGCAAGGCTCCGGAGACGGGGCAAATCGGCGGATCGCAGTAGAGGATTTGAGGGAAATTCAGTGTATAGCGCAATGACGGGCGGGGTAGTTGGATCGCGCTGGCGCTCCTCCTCCAAGATTTCCTCGAGCCGATCGATGTTACCATCTCCCAAAAAATGACAACCAGGCCCCCATTTTTCGAGAACTTTCAGTGTATCTGTGTATGGAAAACTGAAGGGATTAAAATTTATATAGGATACGAAAAAGTTCAATCACACCACTCACCCAAGACAAACGCTCTTCTTTGCGGGACGGACTGCGAGTGATAAGTTGTGTGCATTCCATATAGCGGCCATTCCGGTCGGGAACAAGTACACTTCATTTTCAGACATTCCCTTTACCCCCCGGGAACTAGGTCCTAGAAGAAAATTCGTGTCACCCGCACAGGGACCATCGGAACAATCGCTTGGATTGTCGCGAACCAATACGCCGGAGATTCGTCGACGAAGAGCGCGCTTAGCTGCCGCGGCCGAAGTTATTGGAAGATTGCGGCCGTAGCGCTCCTCGAGGTAAACGGAATGATCGAGATCGAGATCCTCTGATCTAAGTAATCGCGATTCCGGGGGAGAAGGGGTTTGCGTAGTCTTCTTGGCGGAATAATGTTTATTTAATGCCTTGCGAGGGGTATTTTGTAAGCCGTTTGGGACGAAAGTGTGGTCGGATGGTAAGAGGGACAAGCAATGTTCTGCCAATCGACTGGAGATTCCCATTCCTGTGTGTTGCCAGAATTGCTTAGCGATGGGGAATGCGGCTTCTGGGAACAAAGCGATGTGGAGGCTGGCGGGGGCGGAACAGAGTGGCGCGGCGTCCTCATGGACGCATGGGCCCTGTTTCAGTTTGTCCTCAGGACATATCAGGAAGTAAATTAGTCGAGCAAAGACCGGGGATCCAGATTGCAATGAACGTTCTTGTATGAAAGAACGGCATTGATCCGCTATTTTTTGGGAAGGAAAAAGCATGCAGCTCTCATCCTTGTTTCCAAACTTCTGCTCGCATAACCGAGCAAGCTGTTGTGGACATATAAGATGAATTCGCGACTTCTAACAAGGTGCACGCACCTTCCGGATGCTTAGATGGATGAAGAATCGGGGGTAACCCGAGACCATTGCGTCCAGCACTCTTTTTTCTGCCACTTCGTAGCCTATCGTATCTCGCCAGGTTGGGAGTGAGACAGAAATCGCATGAGGGGTAAAAGGCGGCACTGGTAGGCCCAGAGGGACGCCCGTATCGGTGGGAGAATTCATGTTGAACGGAGAAACGACCGAGTCATGTCATGGTTAAAAGTTCAAATCGGAACTTCGGCCGAAAATCCTTGAGTGGCGTTCGGCCGACCACCACTACCTCCGTCGTCTCGTTTTGGAAATAAATTTTGTAATTCATGCCCTAAGCGCAAGATGGCTCAGATTGCCGCCGACGTAGTTTCAAAGTGTTTGTTCGGGATAATTTTAGTACGACTAGTTGACATTCTTCTCGCTCATTCAATGATCTGTACTGTACAGGAAGTTCAGCTGCAAATGTAATTACAATCCCACTTGAAAGCCCTGATAAAGCTCGTTCTCGACCTGAGAATACAATAGCTCGTATCGATCGTCACAAGCAGGCGCGAGTTGAGTGCCCAATACAACCGCCACTCCAGTTGTCGGATCCATGAAAAAGGAGGTATTTGCCCACCCTCCCCTGCGTCATTCATCGGTAAGATTAGGTTTTGACGTTACGAAGGCATCACTTACAAGCACCCGAGTCCTTCCTGCGTTTTCCGGGAACATCCATGGTGTTCACAAGCAATCCCCTACCAAATTGGGCTGAGCCAGGGGGCATGCTGAGATTTTTGCTCAAAAAAGCGGCCATTGCGTGTATGGCTGTAGCCCCAGCCAGAGGAAGGCTACGTTCAAACAGCAAATCCACCGAGGCGGATGATAAAATGGGGTTGGTAGCCTTCCCAGCTGGAATTGAGAAGATATCAGAATTAGACAGACGTGGATGAAAAGACTCAACAAGCCTTTTATCTGCAGCAAATGGCACAAGATGGCGAGATAATCCTTTTCTGAGGAGAAGAGCCCTACGCCACCCAGGTGAACCTTGACTAGATAGCAAGTCAGCAACGACTACACGATCCCCGCAGTAGATACCCTTTGTGGGATCTTGGGTCATAATAGGGACTTGATCATTCCACCGTTCGAGGTTTCCATCTGTGTTTCGGAATGCCAATTGCTGCATTCGTTCCTTGAGGGCCGGGGTGGGGTAAAAGGAGGCGGATTTGATTCCGAGGGGAGCGAATATATATTCCTGGCTACGAAGTAGGGCACCTAAGGAGACACCTATTTCATTACGTAAACCCCTCTTAGGGGGGTTCTTTTGTAGTACCGAAACCTACCTAAGAGGTCCAGGCTCCGTGGTGCCTTGAGTAATATTACTAATATAGAAGCCTTCTGCTTTTGGCAGCAAATGTTTGTAGCCTCCTAGGGGCAAACCTTGGGTCCATTCTGCCATATTCCAGCACTCCTAAGCAAGCAAGTCTCAGATGCAATGGCCATTATGTCTTTGGTAAATTTTGGTCCTCCTTGAACACCATTAGCTTCCAAATAGACCTGCATGGTGGCCTCTGTTTTTTGCTTCATTTTGTATAAACCACCCATTTTGTGCATCACATGGAGTAGAGTCTTATATACCCATGTCTACATGTCAAATTTTATGATTTGCGAGTGACTATGTGTGAAATGAGATTCAACAGCGCCTCTTTTGGTGCCCACCTTTGGCCAAGCTTGGCTTCCAGAAAGCTCCAAAACTCCATGATAAATATTCTCAAGTGCTGATATGCTCTGAAAGGGACCCCAAGCAGTATTTTCTGGCTGCTGGATTCAAAAACAAAACAGTGATAGATCCCCTCGGAGCCCTCTACAGACCAAATCTTCCACCCAAATGCTGACTGCATTGACTGCAACAACAACAGTGATGTAAATCTCAGTTGTCAGCAATGTTCATGCCATTGTAGAGTGGATTGACACCAAAGTACAGTGTTGTAATATTTTCTCGGTGCCCTCTGCTGAACCAAATGTTCCAATTGTATGTCTTTGAAACTCAACTGTAAAATATTGTGCTCCCCAATCCTCATTTAGACCCAACCCTCAGACCTGCCTGACAGCTGCTGCAGAACTTCTGCACTTTATTGCACACCAGGAGCCTTTCAGAGGGCTCCAGTTCTGAGGATGTTCAAGCATCAGAGCTAACAAGCTTTTTTAAAAGTTCAAGATAAAAAACTGGGAACTTCTCCCACATCACAGTGGTGCATTGAGACATTTGCACACTCTAATACACTCACCAGTTTGAGGTTCAAACTCTGTCAGAAAGTATCTGGGATATAATTGCACTCTATGAGATGCTTTGCTATTTATAGGTTCTCATAATTGCCTTTCAGCTCTATATTTTAATTGGTTGTACATTTAATGGTACAGTTTGTGTTCAATTTTTTAATTGTGTGTGTATGAGAGCCTGAAGGAGGGCTCCATTATTTCTGGATTTGAGTGTTGTGAGCTTCTTTCACTGGATTTGGGGGGATCAAACCATGGAATCTAGATGTATTAATATACCCACACAGTCTACATGCATTGGTAGGAATAATTAGACCTTCATGAGCACCATATGTCAAATTTCGATGTTTCTAGGTTCTAATGGACCTTGTAGCACAGTCAATAAACATGAACTGCCATTGAAATACATTTCAGAGGGGCCCTGTAGCCTTATTGAATAACCAAGAGTAGTTGGGATTTCTGTAGGCAAGTTGATGCAGATATTAAAGTCAAGTATATAGGATTCAACACTAGAACTTGGTTGAATTTGGCACTCTTTTGTGCACCCGAGATTTTTTTTTTCAGAGGGCAGATACAAGAGTTCTATCAACTCATATAGGAGGGGCTGCTTCCGGCTGCTGTTTTATATCCTCAATTCGAAATTATATGAAGTATCAAGCTCACAATAAATGTTTTACATTGTGACGATGTTTATTCGTGATCTGATTGGCCGATCAATATGTGTCATCAACATTTGTCAACCCTCCCTCGGTCTCTTTTGGTGGCATCGAAGAGATCCACTACAGTACTGGATTTAACAGGAGGAACTGTCTATTTCAAATTACTACTGTTGTTACTGGCTACATTGTGGTTTCCTGGGTCTCCACACTGGTTGAACATTTCAAAATTTTCACCTTCTTTTTCAGTGAAAAATGTCGTTTATTTTTTACACATTTTTCACTGAAAAAGCAGGTGAAATTTTCAAAACATTTTCATCACTTTCTTATTTTATTTCGAATTTTTCACCTTGAATTGAGAAAGTGCTGAAAAAGTTTTAAAAATTTCACCTTCTTTTTCAGTGAAAAATGTCTGAAAAATAAACAACATTTTTCACTGAAAAAGAAGGTGAAAAAATTGAAATGCTCAACCAGTGCCAAATACAGTATCCTGACCTGGAAGGAGGCCTACACAACTTCAGGTGCCCACCAAAATTGCAAACACTTTGATGAGAAAACCTATCTATAACTTGGAATTATATCCCTTGATGTCCTACAAAGATTGAAATCACTCTCATCATATAATTTAACATCTCTAGTGCCCAACAAGGTGAGGCAAGGTAAAGTGCATGGCCTTGCAGCCCTCCAGGCTCCTGGTGTGCAATAAAGTCTTGCAGAAGTTCTGCAGCAGCTGTCAGGCAGGTCTGAGGGTTGGGTCTAAATGAGGATTGGGGAGCACAATATTTTACAGTTGAGTTTCAAAGACATACAATTGGAACATTTGGTTCAGCAGAGGGCACCGAGAAAATATTACAACACTGTACTTTGGTGTCAATCCACTCTACAATGGCATGAACATTACTGACAACTGAGATTTACATCACTGTTGTTGTTGCAGTCAATGCAGTCAGCATTTGGGTGGAAGATTTGGTCTGTAGAGGGCTCCGAGGGGGATCTATCACTGTTTTGTTTTTGAATCCAGCAGCCAGAAAATACTGCTTGGGGTCCCTTTCAGAGCATATCAGCACTTGAGAATATTTATCATGGAGTTTTGGAGCTTTCTGGAAGCCAAGCTTGGCCAAAGGTGGGCACCAAAAGAGGCGCTGTTGAATCTCATTTCACACATAGTCACTCGCAAATCATAAAATTTGACATGTAGACATGGGTATATAAGACTCTACTCCCATGTGATGCACAAAATGGGTGGTTTATACAAAATGAAGCAAAAAACAGAGGCCACCATGCAGGTCTATTTGGAAGCTAATGGTGTTCAAGGAGGACCAAAATTTACCAAAGACATAATGGCCATTGCATCTGAGACTTGCTTGCTTAGGAGTGCTGGAATATGGCAGAATGGACCCAAGGTTTGCCCCTAGGAGGCTACAAACATTTGCTGCCAAAAGCAGAAGGCTTCTATATTAGTAATATTACTCAAGGCACCACGGAGCCTGGGACCTCTTAGGTAGGTTTCGGTACTACAAAAGAACCCCCCTAAGAGGGGGTTTACGTAATGAAATAGGCATCTCCTTAGGTGAAGTAGGGGAACTCAGTGATGAGGTCTGTCGCAGACTAGGGCACTCACAAATATTGCTCGAGAGATTTCCCAGATAGGCGTTCTACAATGAATCCTGCACAATCGGAACCGAATCCGTACCCGACTATAGGTTATGAGCTGCAGATACACATGCGGTATTATGGCTTACAACTCGTTCCAGGTTCAAATTTCAGTGGGTGCCCAGGAAGAGAACCCTAGCCAGGAATTAATGGAAGGATGGCAGGGCTCTAAGTGCGCAAACCCTATTTATTTCGAAATAAGCAGAGATATCGCCGTCCTTATAGACGTGACAATACGAGGTGGGCAGACCACCAGCAGTAACTTTGGTAGGATCTGCTCCGTAATCAAGCCCACTGCTGTGATTCAGAAGCTGGCCGAAAGTGATCTTCGACTTTGCGGGCGTTGTGGTAAGAGGTTTCCCAGCGCTGTCATATTCGGTTATAATGACGGGGTTCGCAAGCTCCGGGAGCACCTCCTCGACATGTGTATCGAGAGTAATCTTGCCTTGTTCAACGAGTCGCAGAGCAGCAAGCTTTAGTTGACCGTCAACTTGCAAATAGACACCCGAAGACAGAACACCTTACCGTCGTGATCAACTTCGTCTGGCTGCACAACCAAAAGACAGTATCCTCGTCGATCAGTCCGCTGGAGGGATCGTCCACCACCTTCCTACCAACTTGGCGCATATAAATTTCGCCGTCCACATTCGTAACGCCCAAGACCAAGCCAGGAAGAGTCTTGTTCTCAACCACTTCAGACTGAGAACATGGGCTTATAAGTACTGATATCCAAAATATCTACGTTGGCTGAACTCGCCAATATGCGGTCAATCTTTCCCTTTTGAGCAGCAGAGAGAGAAGTCATTTCAAGTGGGAGATTGGGTGTAGTTCAGGATTCCCGGTAACCTTAGTTAAGGGGGTTCTTATATACTTAGTGCCCTCCGAGTCAGGCTATCAATTGACTTTTGGCTGACAATCACATTTTCGTCATTCGGTTTTGCGTAAGCACCTATCCCCGCCGGCTTACCCGTCAGCCGAAGGCAATGCCGGAATTGTCAAGATGGATCAGAGACACACATTTGTAAGGGCGGCACATTACAGCTGTTTCCGAAAACCTTGACACTGCTCTCGAATTTTTTGCCTGCAGCAACTTTTGATGAATGCTAAGGACTACTGTACTATTTCGACCATAGGTTCAGGTGACGGGTGACGGAGGGTCGTGAACTGAACCTATTTGGTGCCAGTGACGGTGACAGTCGAGTTTTCAGGCCCAAATAGGCTCAAAAACACCAAATTTTTATCTCCGGCGTTCGCCAGACTGCCTTTTATGGGAATTTTGATGTGATTGCCGAGGAATGAACTTAGGAAAAATGAACTTGGTAGGTGACCGGTGACATGGCGTGAACCTATGGTCGAAATAGTACAGTACTATGACCGGCTCTATCCGGCTTCGAGCTACCGATGCTCCAACAAATTCATTATCCTTGGAAACTTCAAGTTGTGAGGCATAAATTTGCGAAAGCACTTTGATAAATACATCCTGATATTGTCAGCCCATTCTGGTTTTTTTTGGTTGGATCCAACGACTCTTGGAGCAGAAGTCACTTCCGCTCCTGCAGAGTCGTGCAGGCGCCTGAACTGGGCCCATCCCGAAAAGGTCAGTGATCCGCACCAAAAGCAGTAATCCTTAGCCCCCATCACAACTCAGGACGAACAAAAACTTTTGACCAGTGTCAAGGTTTTCGGAAACAGCTGTAAAGGCGGCACATCACAGCAAATGTGCCGAAATAGGTGGCAGGATCGCGACCAAGGTATACTTACTGCCCTACATGCTCATGAGTCATTATTTAAACATCGACCGCCTCACACGGCCGTAATACGGCCGTCAGGAGCCGCCAAAGTACGAGTCAATACGGTCGGAGGTACTGGGCCCGTACCGTAGAATCCTGACAATCTGTCTTATATACGGGTCTCGTACGTAGGGCACTGTTTATAATTCCCGAGCAATTAAAAACCGGTTTATAAACCTGGTTTGTAAACAGGGCCGTTTATAAACATGTTTATAAACCAGCGCTACAAATATGCTAAAAAATTTAAATGCCCCCTCCAAATGTCATTTTCGGCGGTAGGCTTCACTTCCTTCCTGATGTGAATGACTCAGAATTCGTGAGCCCCTCGTGTGCTGGGTTCTGACCCGTTCTGTGGACCGAATGAGTCCTCAAGTTGGTGACTGACAATAGTCTTGACACAGAATCTGCCACCTTAATGGGGTCGGGAATATAGCCAATGAAATCGTGAGAATGGCCTACGGAGTTGACTCAGCAGCCGTCAGTGGTGCTTTAGTTCGTCGTCATAGTATGCAACCCCAGAGCCCAACATATCCGGTGTGAAGCAGAAGGATTTTGTCGAGTGACATAATTAAAAACTGGTCGTCCGGCTGGATACAGTTAAAAACTGGTTTATAAACACCTGTTTATCAACATGTTTACAAATCAGGATTAAAAACAGCGTCCTACTCGTACGGTCGTTTTACGGTTACGGCGCCAGCCATAATATTAACAATCGGCCCATGCGTGAGCCGATCGCGAGCACTTCAAATTGAACAGGCTTGAACGTTCCCATGACCGAAGTACCTTTAAGCGTTTGTTTTTGCCGGGCGTAGCCACCAGTCATATACGAGGTTTTGATACAGGAGTCACGATTCCAGGTTGAGTGATGGCAGTCCAATGCGGCTCATGAGTCATACAGTATATTTGCAAGCGACGAAGAACCGAAAGATGTGGAAATGCATATGAACGTGGATACTTACGACCAAGATACTGAGGCCCAACCAAATGTTTTATAACTATATTACAATAGCCCAACTCCCCGAACTTATGACAACAACTTCGAGTTGAATAAAAAGGTAATAAGCAGTAGCATCAAGGCATGCGAGGGCGGTCCTACAACAACACGACCGCTAGAAGGTGGATAGGTAGATGCCAGTCGCCGCGGAGCGTTCAGAAGACGCCAATGATGAGTCGATGAGTCTTATTTACGACTAGCATCCAGAGTCACGAACTTGCACAGCTGAACGCGCACGAAGGGTTGATCATTGTTGCATATTGAACCTGTGCCAAGGCAAAGACGGAGACTGGCCTAGTCTTCCTTATATTTATTCAGCGATAGGCAGACTACCTAGAAATGGCGGCACGGTGCGGCTGGGCAACGGAAAATATGGCCAGCGATTTGGGCCGAAAGACGCCGCCGGACAAGAGAAGCACGCTGGGTGGCGTAATCTCAATCCGATGTAAGGACAGCCTAGTCGTCGAGCGAAATGATGTCTCGATTCATTTGCTCTTCCCTGTCGCCTTTGAGGAAGATCTGGAGAAGAGGCGAATAAGCGAAGAGTCCCATGACGCATTGGCTCTAGTCTCACGCTTCGGGCGCAACATTCTTCATAATAGTGAGTTTTCCGCTTGACGCCGCAGAGACCATTTGACGTTCAATCGACTTGTTGATCTTGGCAGTCAAATTCTAGGCCAGAGAATGAACATTGAGGCCGGTGAGGCAAAGAAAAGCGAGATGCACACTTTGTGGAGCGCTGCCTGTTTCACTAGGATCGCTTTCTGCGCCAATGGATCAACCATAGCTGAATATTTGCTGCACTCTTCAGGCAACCGCGGCTCACCTTCGGAGCGATAAACTTTCTCCCTTTCTTCGGTGCCGCGGCGGCTTTGGCAGCATGCCGCGAAGAGGAAGCCTTTGCCTGCATTCCTTTCGTGTTTCCCTGTGCCATGGTGGTTGGCAAGCAAATTGGGTGAACGTGACTGTCACAGCTCGGACCTGTGACCCGTTCTCTTGCACAAGTAACAAGTTGCAGACAACGCTCGTTGGCGGGTATGATTCTGCTCCGCGTACAGCGCTCAATAGCCACCCCAGGCAAGGTTCGGCGTCACTGAAGTCGAAGCCGCGTGTCTCTGACTCCCTCTAGCGCGCTTACCACGACCTCATCACCCTCCCGTCGACACACAAACCCGTCATATCCTATGGGCCCCCGGGCTACAGTGCGGTGTCTGGGCACACCGTCACTGTTTTTGGCTGTACCGGCTTTCTGGGCAGGTACCTCGTGTCGAAGATAGGTGAGCACATATTGCCTGTGGTCATATGTGCGGCGCGGTTGGCCTGATCCGCGCCGACCAGCCAAGATGGGAACTCAAGTCATTGTCCCGTACCGAGACGAAGACGAGGCACGGCACTTGAAGCCAATGGGCGATCTCGGCCAGATAGTGCCCATGGTTAGGTGGCGGCATTGGACAGGCAACCCGCGTGCTGACGCCAAGGAAACAGGAATGGGACATCAGAAGTGACGAGCAAATAGCAGAATGTGTCAGACACTCCGACATTGTCTACAATCTCGTTGGTCGAGACTACGAGACCAAGTGAGCCCACTGCCAAGCATTTTAACTGCCCTTGTATTTTACTTACGCCACCAGAAACTTTGATTACCAGTCGGTTCACGTTGCTGGCGCAGAGAAAATAGCAACCATATCTGCTCAATGCGGCGTATCGCGTCTTGTGCACGTCTCCCATTTGAATGCCTCCGCTGCCTCCGCGTCGAAGTTTTACCAAACGAAAGCCTTGGGCGAAGAGCGCGTCAAGGCAGTCTTTCCCACCGCGACTATTATTAGGCCAGGTACCATGTTCGGGTTCGAGGACAAGTTGTTGAACAATATCGCCAGTGCGTCATGCGATTCTCCGCAGCACACTTGGCTTACTAACTTGATGTTGAGTCTCGCCCTGGTGGTGGAAATTGAACCATGGCAAGACCAAGATGCGCCCAACACACGTAATGCTCTCACTCGGTTGCTGAGCCAATATTCACATTTCCGCCGTAGGTCCTCGATGTCGCGCAAGTACTTGCGGATCTCATGGCAACACCGCAACTGTCTCGTACTCTTAGCCTTCCGGGCCCATCCACTCTTACATACGAGTACTTGCTCGACCTGGTCTCTGCCGTCACCGTCCGATCTTTCCATTCTTACGCGCCAGTGATGCCTCACGGTATTGCATCCGCAATTGCCAAAGTCGCACAGTCCGTATGGTGGCCGGTTATCAGCCCGGACGAAGTTACAAGACGGTACCTGGATGACAGTGACGTTCCCGGAGACTGGGAAGAACTGGGCATCACACCCACAGAAATCGAACCACTTGCGCTCAAATACCTCAGGCGGTATCGTTCGACGGACACCTACACTGATCCGGTTGCGTTTCCTGCACGGCCGTACCTTGTAAGTTGGGTATCTTATCGAAACTGACGTTCGTTGACGGTGTGTGATCCATCGACAGACGGGATAGCGTACGATCGAGTAGTAGTAGATAATAAACGCTTCTTTTTTGTTCCGCATGGCTGGCGGAGGGAGACCGGCGGTGGCAAGTGGTGCTGCGCTTCCGCGGGAAAGAGTGGCTTACACATCCGAGTCCTCGAGTGCAGACGAAGTGGGGTTTGATTGTCAAGAGATATGAAATAAAGTGCAGGGCGTGGGTACAGGTTGCTCGGATGCTAGAATCCGGGGGGCACCAAGGCTTTTGGCTGGTTGGGATTCGGCGGAGGATACATGGATGGGGCGAGCATCTGTGGACACGGGTGAGTGTGGAGCGGAGCCAAGAGACCAAGACGGACCTGTTGCTGGCCCTGCTGCTGCTCCAAAAACTCTCTCTCCTGGGCCACGATCTTGGCCTCGTCTTCGAGAACAAGAGCCAAGGGCAAGGCGACCAAGAGGGCGGAGGTTGTTATGATCCACACGAAGTTGCCCGCGAGCTTTCCACCGCGTTTGAGGAACGAGGCTGTTTTGCAGACGCGCTCCGAAATGACATGACGGGTGGTGGGGGGCACGATGTCGACGAGGGCGGCGAGACGGTCGAAGAGGGTCTCGTCCTGCTCGAGCTCAGAGGAGACCGAGGACAGGGAGGCGGAGGAGGAAGTGCGGGATGAGGCCACGGAGCCGTAGGGGGAGTTGGACTCGACAATCTCGACTTTGACCATGACTAGGATTGACTTGCTAGTGATGCAGTGGTGGTGTTGTATCACTGGTGCTAGGCGCGAGCTTCCAGGTGAAAATTTGCGGGACCGTGAGTGGCGGTGCACAAGCGGTGGCGGTGCTGCGTATTTGGTTCTCGGCAGTATAAGATTAAATAATCGCGACTCTCTTCTCTGCTTTCCCCCGTGTCCCCCTCGTCATGCAGCACGAGTTTCCTTCTCCCCCAGAACCATTCAGCTCCGTCGCACAGCCAGGTCCGTCCCCGGGCTTGTTCGCCCCACCCCTCCTCATACTCCCCAGGTCTCTTGTTGCCTACCCCCTCCATGCAGAATCAGATGCACGAGCTTGCAAAGACCCTGCCGCCCCCGAGGAAACAGAACACCGCGTGCGACGCCTGCAGATCCAGAAAGGTCAAATGCAACAGGCTTCCCGGCCAGGACAAGGCAAGTAAGAGTTCCCTTCCTTATGCTCGCCTCAACGCGTCTAACCGTCCCTGCGCACATCGATAGTGTCAGGTATTCTTTCTTGCCTCTCCGCACTCTGCAACCTCCTCACGCGCCGTGATAGCACTGTTTGTCCAAGAATTACCCTTGCACGTCGGTATTTTTGTCTGGCCCCCATACCCTATATCATCCCTCTGATCTGTACCCCAGCCATTATGTACAGCAAGCTACGAGCGAGAAGAAGCGCACCTCCACCATCTCTCGAAGGCCGAGGAATCTCTCCTCTGCTAGGTACGTCAACCCCGTCTTGTCCGCTGGACGATCCATCATTGCATCGTACTAAGTTACATCACCTATCTCCACCAGGTAATACCCTCTTTGTCCTCATCAAGTCGCGCCAAGTTCAACATTTTCTAGCTCTTCATCTCCTGGAACTTCAAAGATGCAAGTGTCTCTTTTTCTACCCTCGCTGCTCATCAGGACCTCTGCTTATGCCCAATGAAGCGCCTCCCCAACGACGGAGAATGGGACATCACCAGCCCCTCAACTGCCGGCTCCTTCTCACACTATTCCCCTGCTAGTTAAATACGGGTTTTACCCGCCAATCACCCTCAAAACCCCCACACGAGAAGTCCTGTCTTATCTGTTCTCACCGCCAGATAATTCAAGGTCCGTTGTCTCTGAACTTCCAGAAGATATCCCTCATGATTCCTCCTGTCGTAGTCCGCAGGCCCTGTATGCTCCGTGGGGTGAACTTGCGCCTAAGCTCGAAAGCGACGCGTTCAGAGCCGAGTACGTATTTATGGTTCTGCAGTGCCTTAACACCTCCCAAAACTCCTCTATTTCCTTGGCTCCACATAGTTATATTTCTCGCTCTCTTTTTGCATTGCTCAATAGTGCCTTCTTTCACAGGTTTGCACTCGACCTCGTGGAGGTGTTCTTTCAAATCGTCCATACGCGCATCCCGCTACTCAATCCGGAGCAGTTTCGTAATCGACTGCACCTGCACCCATCCGAACCACCAAACACAGAGAATGCGCTGCATCCGGCTCTCATTGCCACGGTGCTGGCATGGGGTACGAAATTTTCTGAACACCCATTGCTCGTCGCCGATCGCCAACGGCCGGGTGGTCAGAGTCTCCTAGCAAAGGTGCTCATCGATCGAGCGCGAGACTTAGCCGAAGCGCTTAAGGTCCACCGAATCCCATCCCCGGATCACGTTGTTATCGGTCTGTTACTGGAGCCGTTGCAGAGCCGTAAGTTACCACTCCATCAATCAACCTATTTTGACATGCGTCTCGCACAGAAAATCCCGACGATCCAAATCGTGAGTAGGTCCAGACCTGTAGATATCTGACCCTGACGCGCCTTGCTAGGATTTCATTGCTTCTGGGTCAGTGCTGCCACTCGGCACCTATTGGATCTGCAGGTCTGTGTCAGCCATTAACTCCAGGCATTTGCAAGTGTAATTCGCGATAATAGGTCAATCACAAGGCGGTGCTGACGACCATCTCCGAGTACGTGCCTGGTTCCTCCCCCTTCGATTTTAATATTGATTAACCTTTCGTAGTCCTGAAGCCCGAGGCACAATGATTTTTGCGTTCTGGATGGCATGCATATCGGATGCATATGGCTCCGTATACTATCGCCACAAGCCCGTCCTCGACGACGACGATTACGACATCGATTTCTACACCGTGGATCCTATCAACTCTGATGTGGCGGACTCGCATACTCCAATGCCATCTCCGCGGGAGCAGCTCGAGGTAAACAACGATCGGACTTGACCACTCCGTTTCATTACTGATCTGAGGCTTCTAGTTCTTGGTACAGTGTAGTTTATGGACGTTGCCGTGCCGCTAACATGTGTTCGTGCCTAGGGGTATTACCGTGCCGCACATGCTTTGGCGCGCATTGCACGCCAAATGTCGCGCCACCTGTGGCGGCCTGTAACAGACTCGGACGGCGTGCCGTTCGACGTGTTATATGTGTTGACCAATGCGCTGAGTGAGTGGAGAGACGAGTATCTCACTGTCGTCGGCGTTCCGAGTAATTTTGAGGGCGAGTGGGATTTCGTTTCGGTCGGTTTTTTTTAAAAAATATTTAGACTGTCTTCGAATTACTGAATGTGCTGCGTAGGCGGTCTCGTCCTGTGCCAGTGACGCTACCTACCACGTCATGTGGGTCGTACTCTTTACGGCTTTGGACGACTTTGGGATCAAGGAAATCAATGAGGTCTCACGGATGAATAACCCACTCTCCATGGTGCCGAATTACTCCCAGATAGACCTGGTGAAGCGCAAAGTGGCGGACGAGGCTCTTCATGGCGCCCTCCGGATAGCCGGTCTTGTAGGTCCTTCTTAGCGTGTTATTGGCTCGGGTGTTGATCTGAGAATTTGCAGGCCGGCGTCTTGACATCCAATGGCTATCTGGTAAGTTCTGTTCTTATTCTTGGCCAGTCTGATGCTGACGCGCGCGTCCCCCAGAGACTCGATCCCGCCGTCATGCTCGTGAGCTGTATCCAGTCGGGCAACTTACTTGCTCGCCTCGGCCGGCCAGAGGTCTCGAACTGCATCGCGGGCCTCGAGCAGTACAGCTATTCCTACGAGGAGGCCGGCGAGCAGGCGGCCGAGATGCGGCGCACGTACAGCCAGGTGCGTGCGGGCGAGCTGGAGCTGCAACACATGGCGAACGTCGCGCCGCGGCTCCCGTTCGAGCCCGCTGAACACGCCATGCTGGTCGACGAGCCGCTCATCGGGGACGGGATACAAAGCGTGCGTCTCTTCTGCGCCTCACTTGACCTCGTAGCGCACTATTGACGAAGCGTCCGTAGCCCGAAACATTTGGAACGCCCGACTATGCTATGTATGCGAGGTAATTGTGTGTAATTGCTTGATCGCTTTTGCTTTCTGTTGTTGTGTTGATCTTGGTGTATCGGAATTTGCTGTTGACGCTTCACTTGTTGTATTGTACCACACGGACCACCACTGTAGTAGAAACGGAACGGAAGGCAGGAGGATGGATCATCCAATTTATTGTTTGCGGGCTTGTACGTCCGGTCTTGGTTGTCTCGCGTTCCTTGCAAATTTGCTACAGTCTTGAATAAAAAGGCCCTGGAACAAAAGAGAGCGAGCAACCATGACACAGAGCCATTTTGATTGATCCAGACAACGTCGAACTGGAATGTGTCAGTACAGAAACAACGGGAACGATACCGTAGACAACATGCGTGAGAACAGGACGAGTCCTTATGTACAGGGTACAGCGAGAGTGTATGTGACGGGTAGATGCGTGCGAGAGAGGAAGCGACGGTACGTGTTGCATGAGTAAAACAGTGAGATCATCAGGAGATGTGCATGAGTAACGGGAGGGAGTCCGGATAAATAGAGTGTATGCGCGTGCAACACTGGGATGTGCCTTTTGTCCGTGGTCACACGGGAGCGATATCATGATAAATACAGGGCAGGGGCACGGGGTATCCGAAAGGGATACATATACACACGGTGTTGGCGTCAGCGGCCCTCGCCGCGGTCGTACGGGATGCCGCTCGCGGCCTGGAACAACGCGCACTTGATCGTCGTGAGCATCGTGCGCTCGTTGGGCTGCAAGATACCGTGCCCACGCGTGTCGACGAAGTTGATCACCTTGTTGATCGCGATCTCCGCGTCCTCGAGCGTCGTTGGCTGGTTTTCCGGCAGTGGCGGCGCCTGGTACACAACGTCGTACACGGGCCGGTCACCGGTGTACGTGGGCGCGGCGTGCTGACTGTGGTCGGGGAGCTGCCGCGAGGGCGGTACGGAGGGGTGCGTAGAGGGCTGGGAGAGTGGCGGCGATATCGGCTCGACGGGGTTGAGTAACCACGATGGGCGGACGGGCGCGCTGCTGTCCGAGGTGTCCATCTGCCGGATGCGCGCGTCCTCGGGCTCAGGCGAGAGTTCGGGCGGATACTCAGCCTCCCCAGAGTGGTGCTCTGCGCCAGCGGACTCGCCGTCGTCCATCATGTCGTCTTGCTCGACGTCGAACGCCGGGTTCAGTGGCGACAGGATGGTATCGTGTACCTCGGGGCCACCCAGGCCGAGGGCACGTGCGGCGCGGTTGTTCTTGCCGTCGCCCGTCCAGACACCCGCGCGGACACCATGCCGGTGTTTGAAGTTTTCAATCCAGCCCGAACTGGCCTTGAATTTCTCGTCGGGGATGCCGAGATCGCGGGCAATCTCCTTCGCCTTGGTCCGTATCATCGAGTCGCTGAGAACAGTGTTGCTGTCTCGGCATTCTACCAACCATTTGACCATGTCCTCCTCGACTTCCGGAAATTTTGAGGGTCTGCGAGGCTTCAGAATAGATAGCCACTGTCTCACCTGCCAACTTACCGGTGCTTGGCGATGTGGAGGGCTTCATCGGCGGGCACGTTGAGCCATTTTGTTTTGTTCTTGAGGATCTTGCTGATGGTGCTCCGTTCGACGCCGTATATTCGTGCAATATCCTCTTGGCGCGCGTTTGGGTTCTCCTTGGCGTAAACGCAGATGTCCTTACGGTCGACGTTGAAGAGACGCTGCTTTTTCTGTTTCATCCGCGTGGCGGCTAGTGCAGACGACGGCGGAAGCGCGAACGAATTCGGGCCTGATCCGGAAGAGACGGATGTCAGGGCGGATGTGGTGCTAAGAGCGGGGGAGGCTGAACGCGGGTGCGTTGAATTGGACAGTGAGTTGGAGCGCGAGTGTGTGGTCGAATAGAAACCGTACGAGGAGTAGGGCGACGAGGACGACGAAGGAGTGAGCGGATGGTAGCCCGGGGACGGCTGCATGACCGATGCGCCAGGCATGTTCAGCGACAAGGATTCGCGGGGTGGTTGATATGGATTAGGCTCCTGATTAGGGGTCTGTGGACGCGACATCGCGACTGAGGAGTTGATGTACATCGAGGGATGGCGCTGACGAGATCATTAGCGCTGGTCGAAAAGATGGGTTGGCGCGCACGCACCTGCAGATTACTCTCGCCGCCGGGGAAGTTGGCGGGTGCGGAGACACGTCGTGCGAGATGGCCGTGCTCGAGGGCTGCGCGCTGGCGACGTGTCAGGACGCGACTTGGGCCGATGCTGCTGTCGACTTGCGGGGGATCAGT
Organism: Mycena sp. CBHHK59/15; assembly: GCA_029204085.1. Lineage (NCBI taxonomy): Eukaryota > Fungi > Basidiomycota > Agaricomycetes > Agaricales > Mycenaceae > Mycena > Mycena sp. CBHHK59/15. The sequence continues at coordinate 18,526 of JARGXW010001280.1, forward strand.
GGGTGAGTGGGCGTCAGAAGGGCGGGACCAGGGTAGGGCTCTTGGTGCTGGGGGAGGGCCGGGGGATTGAAGGGGGCGTCGGGGTATTCATGGCCTGGGGGGGACGGGTAGATGTGGGCGGGGTGCCAGGCGGGGGGGTGTATGTGGTGGGGTGCGGGTGGCGGCTGCGGGGGGTAGTAGGCGGACTGCATGGGGGGCTGAATGGCGAGCTGCATGGCGGGGTGGTGGGAGGGTCGCCCACGTTGTTGTGGTTTTAACACGGTAGCGCACGGCGGCAAATGGCGAAGATGTGATCTGCCTCGACAAGGCAGCTACGCCAACAAACGTTAACCGTTAACGTTAACAACCTTGTTCTCGACTTGCGCAATTGCTCGACTCTTGTACCCGCCGTCCGTCTTATGTCCTCTGCCTCGCAACTTTCTACTCTCTGCGCGCCGGTGCCACTTACGTTGTTCCACCCGCGTCATGCTCTTGTTCTCCCAGTCACACCGAGATCCCGAACATGTGCTCCCACCTCGATTAATATTTCCCCCGCGACACTCCCCGCCAGCCCCCGGGGCCTGGCGCCCACTCTTGCCCATGTCAATCCTCAATCTCCACTTCTATGGATTATTGTCTTTCGATTCCTTATCACCTTGGGCAGCCGTGACCATCAGTCAGCACGGGCGCCAGTTGGATGTTCTCCTATTTAACTTCCGCGAGCATTCGAGAAGATATATCTCCTCGTCGAGCCCACGAGGTGCCGCGCCTCTGTCCCATCCATGCAATAACCAACAGAAGCCTCGCCAACTTCGAAGCTTATCTGACGTACCCATTTCTAACATAGTCTCCACTTCTCACGCTCTGGTCATTGGCTCCATCATGCGCCGCAATGCCGTCCTTGACTGCTTTCGTTCGTCGTGCTACTCGTTCAACTCGCGCTCAAGTGGAGCTGGCCTTTCATTCTCTTGCTTTGCTTCGCCTTCGCGCCTTTTCTATCGTCCGCTTCCATTTACTCATTGTCCGCATTTGTGTCCCGTAATACCGGACGAAATAAGCTTCAGCTATTGGGGCACGCAGCCGCGTTGCAGGCCCCTTGTCTTCCCATGCTGAATACAAAAACGCTGTGCAGTCTACGGCTTCCATAGGCCACCTCGACGCGTATGTTCGTTACATATCTCGCCCTCGAATGTAATCCTAACCATTGTGCAGCGTTGCTCCACACCCTAGATCGACGCCGGCGCTAAGTCGGCCACGTACAAACGCCTGCGCTATTCCCGATATGCTCTAGCGTTCAGCAGAGATTCGCTCTTTCACGCACGACTTTAGAAGATGCGGGAAAGGGGAGCCTGTGGGCCCCGTGTTTGGAGACTTCGCGGAAGACGTCCTTTGTATGTCCTTGATTCCAGGTATGTACAATTAATCTTTGCCACCGCATAGCTATCATCGTGGTCTCGGCTTTCTGGATCCCGACGAACACCCAAGAGAACCGAAAAGCCATTCAGACCGCGTTCTCCTTGTCTTCCGTCCTCTGTGTCAATCCAAGCATCCCGTTCTCCGTTTCCGACGGCGAAGATCTCGCGAGACCCCTCCGCCGGTATCCAGTTTTGTCGCCGCGCAGCGTAGACTGAGTGGCCTTGTCCGATCGCGTCAGCGGACCCGTCGCGGCACGGCACACAGACCAAGGTCGTGTGCCCGCCTAACGAAACGAAACAGACGTGTTTCCAAATGCGATATCTCTCTACGTGAGAGTCCAACTACTTTACCAGATTGAAGATGTGAGCTGAATATTAGGGTGATAGAGAGCAGACGCCACTGTGCGCCTAGAATCTTCGCTCATTAGTGCGCGCAGCTGTTCTTCCCCCGGTTCCCATCGCAAGTGGTACTTATATCGATAGGACGACGGAATATCGCTGCCAAGTGGAGTCGCATAACCAGGTGGCCGGCGTCGCCGCGCTGATGGTGCCTCGGTACTGGTTCTACTCTACTCTCTCAAATTATGCTGAACGCCACATTAGCCAGGTCATAGGCGGCGATGGTACATATACCCCGGTCCGGATTCAGGAGGCATCCATCCTGCTTCCATCGCGGAATACATACTGCGGATCGCACGCGTCTCATCGCGCCATACCGTCGTCGCCACCTTTGCGCAGGCCCTTCCGCCCGTTGCGGAAAGAAGTATCGTTTCCATCCTACTGACATCTAAATCTCCGTACTTGAGTGGATGTAGGCTATGCTTCGGACATCTACTGGTAGCTGCGTTACGGTATCTTGTTGGCTACGCGCCAAATTCTATTAGATCCGAAAAACAGGCGGTGAATAATATCGTAGTTATACAAATTCTGAATGGCTGGATTCCCGGTCATAGCAGGGCGTGTATTATCCGGTACATATGGAGGCCGGTAGTAGGGTCAGGCACGATGAACACCTGTTATAGGGTTAGGGTTTGTGGCGGAAATCGGCGGTTTTGGGGTTCTTGAGAGGGAATTGGACGCTTTTTTGGGATGCGATTCGAGGGATATAGATGCACGATCGGATCGGCTGGATAAGAGTAGGTTGGTATCTCATTTTGTCTCTGTATTGCATAAGAAAGGTGTATGCCCCCGTTTTGCATAGTACGGTCCACTGATGTATCCGCTCTCGATTTCAAATCTATCTCAATGTTCTCGAGAGGAAAATGGTTGTCTGGATAGTCTAGGGCATGAGGCATATGACTGACATATGAGCGAACCTTCCTCCGAATCGTTACCCTGGTCGTCTCGGAGTCAAGTTTCACCTTCCCTAGCAATATTACCTCAGGCTTGCAACAATTCATTCAATACCTTTGGCTAATAGATGGTAATCTTGACCACGTCCATCTGATATCAGCGCTGTAGCTATCCCTAACTTACATACCAGTAGCCACCATTCATGAGCAAATGATCTCGGCTAACACTACACACGACGACGAGCGGCAACTGATGAATGAGTTTGCCGCAAATTGCCCGCAATGTCTCACGTCCAAGTCAAATCATGGTGCATGATGAGCGGGAGAGCGCTCGGGGGCCTATCTGGGGCCGTCTAGGTTTTACAGATTGACATCAGAGGGGCAGAATGGAGTACGAGAGATTTTGCATATTAGACGGTGGATTTATCGAGCGCTATTCAATGCAACATTTCAGGAGTACCCAGTCCCTAGCATAGAGGTTGGAACGCCCATCACGGTGATCACGTGTGCGCGTTGGAGGTGAAGATCTAAAAAGGAAACTGGCGGGAACAAATCGCCCCAGAGCCACCAGGACCTATGGTAAGCACGCTCTGCGTCTTGCCACAGCATTTCACGACTAAGGCCTTTCAGTCTGCTTATTCTGTGGCCGAGTAGGGCATGCCACAACCTGCACCAGCCGTTGCCGAGCCTCAGTCCATCGCGCCACCCGCGCCCCTTTCACGGTCGGGCACGAGGAGGTCGAAGGTTGCAGAGAATGGGCACTTGCACCGACGCGTCTTCATTGGCCCGATGCCGGAGAAGGTCATCTCGCAGGCCGACTCAGAGCAGCGGAAGGACAAGAAATGGCGATTTGGGCGTTCGCGGAGTGTGGATGACGCAAACGAGAATATATCACAAATAATCAAGGACAACGCATTCACATTCTTTATTCAGCAAGGGCGAAATGAGGAGGATTGGGATGAGACTCAGGAACAGAGCGTTCGGTGAGTGTGCTACAAGCAATAGAGATTGTCCGTTTCCTGAGACAGCAACCAGGGAAGAAATGCTCCGTCGCTGGAGGGAGAGCGAGTGGGGGTCCGTCTTGGGCCGAAGGAAACAACAGAAAGAGCCTGGAAAGACCAAACGGTGGATTGGAGGGAGCTTCGAAGTGGGTGATATCCTGGGCGTCAACATCTTGCAGGACACCGCAGAGAGCATACGTGACAAACTGTCGAATCGCTCTACCCGGTCCGGGCGCAGATTCGGCGTTTCTTCTTCCCATCTCCCCACGGCGCTGGACGAGACCCGCGCCCCTCCTCCTGTCGAAGCACCCACCTCCTTCTATGCTCAAGACTCGGGAGGGTCAATGGGCCCCAGTATCGGCTCAAGCACGGCGCTATTGCGTCCTCTAATTGGCTCAGGGGGAAATGGTCGCGCTCATACGGACTTTGCCAGGCGGCCGACGCTGAGCATCCCTGCGTCCGCAACCAAGAGCGACGGACATATGACCGGAGTCGGGAAGCAGAAGGCACGAGCCGTCCATTACGCCCAGTCCCCCGTTCGAGAGGATTCTGGTCCCGTGCCTCCGTCGGAAGTCCTCAAGAGATCAACGTCCGAGATACAAGGTACAAGCGCGGAGGCAACGATTACGCCGGCTCCGCAGAGAGACGTGCCATGGGGCGAAGTAATTATGCGAGGTGTGTCCACTCCACTTGGGATAGCAAGCTCGCTCCAACTGCTAGACAGACAGAATGCTCGTCAGGGTTGGGTATAGCGAAAGCGAGTCTATTGGTCCCATTTTCGACGAGGAGCAAAGTCGCACGACACGGGGCATACGGTACGATGAGTGGACAGAATTCGTGATCGTGTGGCGAAAGGATTTAATTCAATTCTATGAGCCCCATGTGAGGTGTTTGGAACTCACAGTCGTTGTCGACTAATGCTCTCCTGCAGAACTTACCCGGCACCAAATGGATTTCAGGCGAAAATTACAGGCTTGCCTTTGTTGTTCCTCTGAAATCTACCAAGACCCGGGTGTCTCTCTACTCCTTCGTAGATATGACGTTTTCTCTCATTTGCCCTCCAACGGATTTTCATTCCCGTGACTCCAAAGCGCGCGCTATCTTCCGTCGCACGAAGGAAGGCACGAATATTTTTATCTGCAAAAACAAGAGCCGTTCCCGAGGTGCAGATTGGATATGGGCGGTGCGTTTCTCTTGCCTTGCAACCAATCATCTCTTAATCTTCAGAATGTTCTAGATTTGGTATACTTCGAAATCTTTGCAGTCTACCACAATTTGACCCTCTTTAGGCGTCGACTCGGTGGTTTGCTGCCTCCTACGCTCGAAATTCGGAATCCGAGTCTTGACTCTCGCGTAAGGATCGAGATGCCCGGCATCGAGTCTCCTGAGATGTTCACTCGCGACAACATCATCGCTCTCTGCATACACTCACTCCGCGGAGTCCAAGACTGGAAGGAACTTATTGAGCAACAGCTTAACGAAGGCAAGCAGTTGGAGCTCGCCTGGCGTCTCGGCGCCCAGTTGGATTGGGTTTGGCTAGAGACAGATGTCTCCGCCCAGCCCCGCGACTGTGCGGTGCTCTGTGGGTTGGCGATGCAACAGGCAAGTCGATTGTCTATTCAGCTCTTCATGCTCATCTGGCATCCAGAATTCCGCCTCGCCTCATCTGGAAGTACGCCTTGGTCAACACTCTCCACAATATCTCATTCTTAAAAATGGAACCCGACTTCCGGAACCTTCTGCAATCGAAGGATACCTCGAGCGCATCCGACCTAATTCCCAGAACAGGCATCTGATGTACCTCGTCACGCATGACGGCAACCTGTTTTCTCTGACTTTTAATGATGCTCGTCCCCCGTCTCCGATTGGCCTCGGCCCAACCGCGGATGGCTACGCAGACACGCTCCGTCTTTCAGAGGTCCAGCGAGGTGCCATGCAGCTAATGAAGGCGACCGGCGTCAGCGATATGAGGAGCATTCTGGCTGTCCGACGAGCCTTCCAGCCAACGGCTCCCGCCTCACACGACGATCCTGATGCTGTGGACGACCAAAGCTACGTCGAATTCGGGCCTCGTGCAGAGAGGAGTCAGAGTGACGACGAGGATGAAGGAGGGGAGGAAGGCCTGTGCAAGGCCCAGGACAAGCCTAATCTGAGAATGAAGCGGTCTATTGAGTTGCTCCTCAAGAACGGACATGTCATTCGATTCGAAGTAAGTTTCAGATTTGATTTCTGCAGAATCCCTTAAATACCCTTCCGATATGCAGGCCCACTCGCGGAAGGTAGCTCTGGAATGGATCGAGCGGCTCCAAGCGCTGATTGTATACTGGAAACAAAGACATCGCATCGACGCTAGTGAAGAGATGGACCTCGCACAAGCCTATCGGCCCCGCCTCACACCCCGTAGACACGTCTTGCGGCACGACAGCGAGCTCGCTCCCGATCCACCTGCCGATCCATCGGCACCGCTTCCTGCCCTCGGCTCTCTCTATAGCTGGTATGGACGGAACGGAGATTCTGGAACGTACATAACTGACGCGAATTCTAGGTGTGTACTGGAAGGATGCAGACCTGTTATTCGAGGAGGCAAAATTTTCATGAGGCGAGGTTTGCATGGACAGTACAAGTAAGGTTCCCTCCCATGCTTATACATAATCTCATCGGCTTAGATTTGTCCAATTGTTCTTGCTACCTGGCCATCTGGTGCAATTTCGGATAACCCCTAAATCCTCACTGCACATGGCGATGCATAAGAACATCAACCTCGCAGACGCATACGTCACCTCGGGCTATTTTGCTGCCCTTGCTCTTCCCAGTGGGCAATATACATCCGACTCGGCGGTGCCTCGTCGTTATCAAGATGGCCTAGAGACGGACGATTCCGATGAAGACACGCTTTTCATGCTTTGGTATCACCCCATCCGTCCGCGGTAAACGTGGGACTAGAAGTTCCCGAGGGAGAAGAGAGACAGCAGGCTGATAGCCCCCATGTTCCACCCCTTTCGGCAAAGAGGAAGGTGGTGGTATTCCGTACTAGAAGTAAACTCGAACGTGATGCGTGGTGTTGGGCACTGAACAGTGAGATTGAGAAGATTGTAAGAGTACAGAGGGATAGGGAGGATAAATTAAGGAATACCGGTGGATCTTTGGATTAGGGATATGGGATTGGCCATAGGACATTATACACATCCTCATGTTTAATTCGGACTAGCATTAATAACCGAAATCTGGTAGTGTCGGACCAAACATCCCAACCTGGGAACCATATCATTACAGTTTGGGTCAATCCCAGCCAACGAGCCGGACCATCCCGCCATGCATTCTCGAGATTTCACGGTCGTTGTGATGACCGAGACACGGAAAACTTCCTCAACACCTGCCCCCCCACACGCGGTTCGCTCCGCTCAAAAAACACTTGGTCGTCGATCCTGCACCGGAAAACATCCTCTGTTCTGGTGCCGCGTCGAATTCTACTCTCAATGACCTTGTCAGCGGATAACTCAGGATAATTTATTCCCCTTTCGGAACACGTAAATGTACTACACTACCTACACCACTTCCCAGATGCTTTCGACGAGCTCGTTCGAGAGGTAGCTCAGGAACGTAAAGCGCTTCAGTCCTGGGCCTAAGGTTACTACGAGTCTAGGCAAGCAAGGACAAGTAGCGTGCGATGCAAGATCGTGACAGGACCAATAGCTGTACTACCCCAAACGAACACTTTTGATGACTTTAGATATGCCTGATTTCTCGCCATCGTATCTTCCAGTCTCGGCAAGCCCCCCCTTGTATATCGCCTTCTGAGACGAACATCTTCCTCTTTGCCTTTTCGAATTTCTGCCGCTTCTTGACACGCGGATTGCGAACGCTTTTAGGCCGATGAGGTGTAAGGCCCTTGTTCGCTAGGATAGTTCGCGTAAGGGAGCGGGGGCCATCAGAACTCGGAGCCTCAAAGTCCGGTCTACTCAAGATGAGCGAATGTAAGACGCCGGAAATCAAAGGGAACATACCGGGCAGCTTCCTGTGCAGCCTCGTATTCGGCCTTTTTGTGCTCTTTCTTCTCCTTCGACTTGCGCTTGACAAGCTCGTAGTACCCATCTGCATCCTCAGATTCCGGAGGTCTCGCCTGCGGCTCTGCCTCATCCAAATCCTCACCTCCTTGGCCTCTAGCCTTGACTTTGGTCACCTGCTTCCGACTATCGCGATATGGAAGGTCATCGTCGCCTCCCACCGCGTTGTTGCGTGCGCCTTGTCGTCTAGCACTGGCACTCTCAATTTTAGAGGTGTGGAACCGAAGAGACTTTCTCCGGGTACTCTTGTCGGCGGCATCGGCATATTGAAGGGAGTTTGCTTCGCCGTATGCGTCAGCAGTCGAATCGAGGCGATGTTGAGACACCGTCGACGACGCAAAGACTGGCTCTACAAGATCGAAAACAGGAAGCGACGCTGAAGCGGTTTTCCGCTTCTTTTTGGGGCGTATTTCGGTTTCTTGCGTTTGCATTGTTGCAGCGTCTTGGAGGAGATCGTCAAGTTCGTCTTCCTCCAGACCCTGCATCTGATCCAGCTTCCATAGTTGCTCCGCGTCCATAAGGATATCACCATCCGAGTCGTCATTGTTTGAGTCAGGCTCAGAATCTGATGCTGCGAAATCAAGATCCTC
>JARGXW010001281.1:0-26819 GCA_029204085.1 Mycena sp. CBHHK59/15
TCTCGCTTCTAGTCAGTTTGAATATCGACTAAGTTTCCCTCTTCTCAGTTCTCTTCCTCTCGGTCTTCCGCCCTCTTCCGAAATTGGACATCGGGCGTAGAGAAGGGCGCAGCGCACGAGCTGAAGCCAAGTCCACTCCTCCGTCGGTCCCCGAGTCGGACCTCCGTCCGGCCTCCGATAAAGACTTCACACTTATATACGAAGTTCCCCCTTGTGACGTTCCTTTCTTATCGTTCACATAAAACTATTTGTCTTGACAGGACCCATCGGATCCCGACGGGACCGACGGAATTCTGGTACTTGACAGTATATTCAAACTCACTCTTCTTACGCCCACCCGTTTATGGCTTTGGACCTCAACACAAATCCAACGACGAAACGAACGTGCCTTTCAGTGACTTGCACGACTCTCGATTACTCCTCCAGAAATCGCCGAGCAACGCCGACAACAGGATCAGGCTATTCGGGACTCTCGCATCAACTACAGCGCGGGCCTCTGAAACATAGCCAGTCAAAATATTCAATCATCTTTTGTTACTCGGCAAAGCGCTCACATTGCTGGCAGTATGACTTCCACACAAACACTTCCTCCCAAACCCGCAATCCCACTTCACCTAATCCCTTCGATTCCAATCTCGCAAACCGGTGGACCCCGATCAGGCAGGAATAGCCTGGTACAGATAGATGAAGAATCGGACGAGGAAGACCACCCTCGGGACCCGATCTCCTCTGGGGAGAACCGCCGGCCTCCGACTCCCCCTCGGGAGCCGGAAGAACGCGAACGTCCACGAAGATCGTCAACCAACCCTTTCCATGATATTATTGGTGGAGGTAGCGGAGGCGGCGGAGGTGACGGAGGAGGTGATGGTCCAGGCGACAACGGGGGCCGACGCAGTCGATCCTCAACCCCCGACCAGAACCCGTTCAACAACCCCAACTTGTTTTTTACGTCCCTCACCCAAGCCATGTCTCAGGGTATTGGCAACGCGCTTAATCAATGCGATACTTCCAACGACAAAACTCGGTCCCGAGTTCGGGATCCCGAGACATTCGATGGGAAGGACCCCAAGAAACTCCGAACCTTCCTTTTCCAGGGCATTCTGAACTTCCGCGATTGCCCGTCGGCATTCGTCCGCGATCAGCAGAAGGTCAACTACATGATCTCCTACTCACAGGAGATGCCCTCGAATGGTTCGAACCGTCCTACGTCAATCCGGACCCGAACAACACTCCGAACTGGCTTAACGATTACAATGCCTTTGTTTCGGAACTCCAACTCAATTTCGGCACCTACGATCCCCGACAGGACGCCGAGAACGAGATAGTTGCTCTACGTATGGGCGACAGACAACAGATCCAGAAGTATCTGGTCCGCTTCAATAAGCTTTCACAGCTTACAGGCTGGAACTCCGTCGCTCTCCGAAAGGTCTTTTATGATGGACTTCCCGAGCGTATTCAGCTCAAACTCCGTGATCTTCCCGGCGGGAAACCCGATTCCCTTGATGTCCTCAAAATCTCTGCTCAATCCATCGATGCTCCCATTGGGAATGGCAGAAGGAGCAGCGATTTCGGCATTCTCGGGCCCCGCCGGCGAAATCTGGAACCTCCGACAATTCAAAGCCGGGCCACTCAGGCAACTCTGGCAATCATCCCACTCCCAACAACGCCAATAACGACTCGAAGAAAAAGAAGCAGAAGGGAGGCTGGGGGAACGAGGGAACTCTGGCGGATCCCCCGCTCAAACTTCGACTTCTACGACTTCGGAGAAGCCTTGGGCAAAGATGCTTGGATCCGACGGCAAACTCCTTCCTGCCGAGAAAGCCCGTCGGCTCGCCGAGAACCTGTGCCTGCTCTGCGGAGGAAAAGGCCACCGCAGTGACGCCTGTCCCAAGAAGAAGGTGTTCGGACGTGCTGCTTCCACTTCGGGAACCGCGGCAACTCCGACTACTGCAACCCAGTCGGGAAACTAAGTAGCGACTCTCGGAAGTCCGTGCGGCCCGAGGGTCGCGAAGACATCCCCGATCGCACCCCCGACTCTTTTTTACGACTTAATGCTTCTGCTCTCACGGACCCAAATTCCTTATGCCCATTCCTGCAGTCTCCGCAGATTCCGTCGGACTTCCGAGCCCTTATAGACTCCGGTTCGTCCGATTGTTTTGCAGACCCTGTATTTTGTACGACCAATAATCTCACACGCGTTTCTATTCCTCCGATCGGCCTCCATCTGTTTGATGGGTCCTCTGGACCATCATCTCTGAAATCGTTCGTCTCGACGTTCGGTTCCCTTCGGGTGACACAACTCCGGTTGAATTTTATGTCACCACCTTGGATTCTGCTTGCTCTGTCGTCCTGGGACACAACTGGCTCACCCGCTACAATCCGTTGATTGACTGGGTTTCGGGCCAAATATCTTTCCGCTCGCCTGGCTCTGCAATTCCACCTTCAGCTCCGTCCGAAGGCTTTCTGTCGGCCTCCGCCGGCTCCATCCCTCCCGTAGGGGAGCCCTCTGTTGCTCCTTCGGCTGATGCTAAACCTCCGTCGGTCTCCTTGATAGGAGCAGCTGCCTTCGCCAGTATTCTACGCAGCGAAGGTAGTCAAGTATTCCGTCTAGGCCTCTCAGAGGTCCTAGGACGTTCATCTGATACTTCCTCGGCTCCAGACTTGTCCGGACTTCCGTCGGAGTATCATGAGTTTGCTGATGTCTTTTCGGCTTCCGAGTCGGAAAAATTAGCACCTCATCGGCCATACGATCTCAAGATCGAACTAGAGGATGGGGCATCACCTCCGCCCGGTCCTATATACTCCCTTTCTCAGCTAGAATTGGCGGCCCTCCGAGATTTCCTTGACAAGAATATTACTAATGGCTTCATTCGACAATCGACTTCCCCGCACGGCGCTCCGATCCTCTTCGTTAAGAAGAAGTCTGGCGAGCTTCGGCTCTGTGTAGACTTCCGAGCACTTAATTGGATCACTCGGAAGGATCGGTACCCGCTACCGCTCATCTCGGACCTCCTTGACGCCGGGCGTAGCGCTAAGGTCTTCACTAAAATTGACCTTAAACATGCGTATCATCTTGTCCGGATCACCGACGGCGATGAATGGAAAACAACATTCCGGACTCGCTATGGTTCCTTTGAGTGGCTGGTGATGCCTGAAGGCCTGACCAATGCTCCTGCCGCTTTTCAACGATTCATGAATGACCTCTTTTCGGATCTCCTTGACATCACCGTCGTGGTATACCTGGACGACATCCTCATCTATTCGGAGGACCCGTCGGAACACCGACAGCATGTTCGGGAAGTACTTCGGCGCCTTCGGAAAGCCGGTCTATTTGCTTCCCTCAAAAAGTGCGTTTTCAACGTAGAAACTGTTGAATTCCTCGGATACATCCTATCACCGGAAGGACTTACGATGGACAACTCCAAAATCGAGGTCATTCGGGAATGGCCAGAGCCCCGAAAAGTCAAGGATGTGCAATCATTCCTTGGCTTCGCCAATTTCTATCGTCGCTTTATTGCGAACTATTCGGACATCGTCGTGCCGCTGACACGGCTTACTCGGAAGTCTGAACCCTGGCTTTGGTCCCCTATATGCCAGGAAGCCTTTGATACCCTTAAGCATGCTTTCACCACTGCTCCGATTCTTACGCATTGGGTTCCAGGCGCACAACTTACGCTGGAAACCGACACATCCGACTACGCCATTGCGGCGATTCTCTCCATAACATCGCCGGACGAAGAAATCCGCCCAGTCGCATTTCATTCTCGGACCCTCTTGGCCCCCGAGCTCAATTACGACACTCATGACAAGGAACTTCTGGCCGTTTTCGAGGCCTTCCGAGTCTGGCGCCGATATCTGGAGGGAGCAGTCCCACCAATTGACGTGGTCACTGACCATAAGAACTTGGAGTATTTTGCGACTACGAAACTCTTGACACGCCGGCAAGCTCGGTGGTCCGAGTATCTGTCGCCTTTTAATTTCATCCTTCGGTTCTGACCGGGACGCCTCGGAGGCAAGCCCGACGCTCTCACTAGACGATGGGACGTCTACCCTAAAGAGGGGGATAGTGGCTACGCCAATGCAAATCCGCATAATTTCCGACCAGTATTCACTCAGCATCAGATTGGTGCGTCCCTTCGCGCATCCGCGCTTTGGACCCCAGCGCTCCGAGCTGGTCACATTATGGACATTGATCAACTTCATGCAGACATCCGAGATGCCCTACCTTCTGACCCTTCTGCCTCACGACATCTTAATGACGCCTCGGACCCCCGATGGGTAACCCGAGATGGAATTCTCTATCACGATGGACGTATCTACGTCCCGGACGCCGCGGAACTCCGACTTCGGGTTCTGCTCGACAAACACGATCATCTACTTGCTGGTCATTGGGGACAAAACAAGACCCTTGCCTTGGTCCGACAAGAATATGTGTGGCCCGGACTCTGAGACTTTGTTAAAAGTTACGTCCGATCTTGCGTTTCTTGCAAACACGGCAAATACACTCACCATAGACCCTACGGACTCCTTCGGCAACTCCCGGTCCCCGAGCGGCCTTGGGACTCAATTTCTATGGACTTCATTGAACAGCTCCCTATGTCCGACGGCTATACCAGCATCCTCGTCATTGTCGACCGCCTGTCCAAGATGGGACTCTTTATTCCCTGCCACGGCAAAATCTCGGCGTCTGAGTTAGCCCATTTATTCGTTCTTCACGTTTTCTCCAAGTACGGAGTCCCGAGCCATGTCACCTCCGACCGGGGCACCGAGTTTGTTAACCATTTCTTCTGTTCCTTGGGAGAAGCGCTCAATATGCGTCTACACTTCACCGCCGGATACCATCCTTCCGCCGACGGACAGACCGAGCGCGTCAACCAGACCTTGGAACAATACATCCGGATGTACTGCAATTACCAGCAGAACAACTGGGCTGCACTTCTCCCTCTAGGCGAGTTCTCCTACAACAACACTCCTAATGAAACTACCGGAGTGTCTCCTTTCTTCGCCAACAAGGGCTATCACCCGTCGGTTACCGTGCACCCCGAGCGGGATATTACCTCCGCTCGGGCCCGAGACTTCATCACGGACTTGGATGCTCTACACCAAGAGCTTCGCACTCAGATGGCTGCTGCACAGAAGCGCTATCAGGGACCCGCAGACAAGCGGAAAACCGCGGACCCGAAGATCTCTATCGGAGACGAGGTATACATCAATGCCTTTGGCTTCCGAACGGCGCGACCAACTAGGAAATTCTCGGAACTCTACTATGGTCCATTTGAAGTTATTGCCCAGCCCGGACCCGCTTCCTTCACCGTTAAACTTCCCCGAGACATGCGTCAAATTCATCCCGTCTTCCATGTCTCTCAACTCGAACCCTCACATCCAAATACTATACCAGGTCGAGAACGGCCTCCGCCAGCCCCGATCGAGATAGAAGGAGACCTCGAGTATGAAATCGCAGAGATATTGGACGGCAAAATCGATCGGCGCCGTCGGCCTCCGCTAGTCTACCTTGTTCGCTGGGACGGCTATGCTGGAACAGCGGAGGAGACATCTTGGCTACGAGCCGATGAACTTGCCCACGCAGCAGATCTTGTTGAAGAATTTCACGCCAAACATTCTAACTGTCCTGGTCCGTTGTAACATCAGACACCGACGGTCACCGATGCGACTCGTTTACGATGTCTCGCACAGGTTTTTACGCAATGAAGGTTTTCTGAGTGTTTTCCTTTTTTCTTCCTTATGTTACTTATCACACATTTCACAACTCAAAAGAAAAATCAAATTCTATATTACAAAAACGACATTTTAGGCGGACCCGCTCGGCCCCGCCTCGTCGGGTCCCGGCCCTTTCGACCCCCCGCTCGGCCCCGACCCGGACTCCCCTTCCTTCCCTTTCACGGGCATCTTGACGAAGTTCCCGTCTTCGTCCCGCTCGGGCTCCGGCGTCAACATCAACGGGGCAGCGACTGCCCACACCTCTGGATGCGTGACCTGCATCCAGGCGCTTCCCAATGTTACGAGGTTGCGGAGGGCGCGAGATGTCACCTCCGCGGCATCCGAGCTGTCAACGACAGCCCCCATGATGCCGAGGAGGCTGCTCTCGGCCCTCCGGTGGTGCTTGGCGTTCTCGTCCGCCCCCTTCTTCTCCTGCACCGCTCGGCCCCGTCGATCCTTCTCTGCTCCCTCGGCTCCCGACGACAGGAGATCCACCAGGGCCTCCAATGCGGCCCCGACGGACTCCGACACCATCTCTGCCACACCAGAGGTGAAGCTGCACTTCACCTTACTGGCATGGCAGCGGCCGCAAGCGCGGCCCTTGGCGTGACGCAGGCACTGCGCACCAACTTGGCGGCAGTGCGAACACTAAAGCTGAAGTCAGTCCCGACGGCCACCGGGAGCGGACGACTTACCTTGGTGGGGAACTCTTCCCCCGTTTTCTGCTTCTTGGCCACCGGCCCCGACTCAGCACCCGAGTCGGGGCCCTCCTCCTCGACGGACCTGGCCCTGCTTTTTCCCTTCAACTTGGCGGCCTTCTCGGCCTCCGCTGCCTCGGCTCTCCTGGCTTCCGCCCTCTTCCACTTCCTCTCGGCCTTTTCGGCCGCCCGGTTCTCCGCCTCCACGTGTTCCGCCTCCACCCTCTCGGCCTCCGCGGCTGCCTGACGGGCCGCCTCCGCCTCCTCCTCCTTTCTGTGCCTCCTTGTCGCTGCGTGCAGACGGTGGCGGAGGGCGGCCTCTCCCTCGTCCGACCACTCCTCGGCCTCGGACTCCCGTGCGTTTTCTACGCGGGCGTGGTACTCGTCAACTGTCTCGTTTGTGTTGCGCGGCATTACGGGTAGTGCGGGTAGTAGGGTGGTTGGGGTACGTGGATGATGGTTGATGATAAGTTGTGGAAAAAAAAAAAAATCGCCTTCACATCACGTGCTACTGTACAGTTGCTGCGGAAAGTGTTCGGGCCGATCGGAATCGGCCCCGAACTCCGTTCCACTGACGCAGATTTCCCAGCACCTCAAGGGTTCGGTGCTAAGTGGGGGATACTGTCACGTACTGTGACATCGGACTCCTTCGGCCTCCGAGAATCACTGAATCGTAACGTCCCCATTCTTATTGGCTACTTCATTCACCATATGCTCAAGACTCACTATGATTCACTATGACTTTCTTTGTCGGCGTCCTCGGTCTTCCGACGACCGCCGACACAGCATTGACTTACATTGACTCCTACATACTCATTCCCATCGCGGAGCCTATCGGCCTCCGATGATTAATTACACTACGATATCATTTAAATAGCTCGATGTACTCTCGCTTCTAGTCAGTTTGAATATCGACTAAGTTTCCCTCTTCTCAGTTCTCTTCCTCTCGGTCTTCTGCCCTCTTCCGAAATTGGACATCGGGCGTAGAGAAGGGCGCAGCGCACGAGCTGAAGCCAAGTCCACTCCCTCCGTCGGTCCCCGAGTCGGACCTCCGTCCGGCCTCCGATAAAGACTTCACACTTATATACGAAGTCCCCCCTTGTGACGTTCCTTTCTTATCGTTCACATAAAACTATTTGTCTTGACAGGACCCATCGGATCCTGACGGGACCCGACGGAATTCTGGTACTTGACAAACTCCTTCTGTACTTTGCAAAGGTGATCAAAAGATGGGACATCTTGTGCACCTCCCTCCTTGAGGATCCACAGAAATACCTTCATGAGGGAGTTTGATATATGAAGCCGCGGGAGACTATCCAATGTGTCAAGGAGAAAGAGCTGTAAAAGTTATGGTGAGACATTCAATTGAGAAAAGTGTGTCTTACCATCTTGGATGAATATGGGGACCATTCCTCGTTTCTATCCTTGTGTTCTGTGGACTCGAAACCGAGGATGTCATCAATTTGGGGATCGTCGATCGCTATGTCACAATGTCACAGGACTGTTCCTTCTTGGCAGATGCATGCTTACCTGCATTCTGCATTATTTCGGCCAAGAATTTGTCTGTGTTGTTGGAGACGTGCAATCTGGCAAGGGCCAGACGTGCAATCTGGCAAGGGCCAGACGTGCAATCTGGCAAGGGCCAGACCGTCGTCCAGATGGACACGCCGAGAGCCACGCGATGGTCAAGAGCAAGCAATGATTGTGTCTGCCTGCGCAACAACTGTCTACACTATGGCACTGCCACAACCCGGGTGCACTAGTGCATCGTCTTCCTCAAGCAGCGAGTCCGAGCATTCCAAAGGCTGTTCAATTTGCCATGCAAATCATTGTATTGGCGTTGTGATTCATCGATCCCCAGGTCAAAACCAATGCTCTGTGGATCCAAATGAAGCTGGTCCCACATCTCTGTTTCAGCAACAGTTTGAACTCGAGCTGGGCACTCCTGCAGTGGTATGTGGACATCACACAGTCCGGTGAATTGTGCCTCAGCCTGTCATTGCCGTTCTAGGTCCTCTTGCTGTTGTTTCTGCACTGCAGCTGTCCAAGACTTCTGGGATTCATACTGCCGAGTTGCACGGATGTGTCCATCTGAGTTGAGATGTGTTTTCTGGTTTTTCCAATCAAGCCAGAATTATTTCCCCGTTGGTGAGTGGGCAGTACACAGCAAGCATTGGAGTAGTTTCCTATCTGCATTCGGGATGAAACCCTCCGGAACCTCTTAGGCTTTGCTGTAGGTGCCATTCCAGCTGAAAGTGTGGAATCAGAGCTGGCGTTCTGACTGTGTTTACGCTGTGCAGAACAATGTATTTTGTTTTCCCCGATTTGGCCAAGTGGCAACTTGGCGAAATGCAGCAGCGGTGGCCTATATAAAGAGAATGACAGAGGCCACCACTCAACTCTCTCCCTTCCATCTCACTTCCCTTCTTCCAAATTTCCACTATGACATCTAGAACATCCGTTCTCAGTGATGACTTCCTTCAGGAAATGCAAGCACTTTCCCGAGAGCCAAGCTCCCCCGCGCCTGTGCCACTTCGTAGCCGAAAGCACCCACGGACCAACAGTACTGCCAGTCGTGCAAGCGACAATGAAGACGACGATATCCCTGGAACCCCACTTACCACCTCATCATCTGGCGCGACTGTCAATGGCAATGTGGCATTGGCCATCAAGAACTACGCCAAGAAGCAGAAACTCCGTGGCGAGCAACAAACCCTGGTGGACATGTTTATCAATGTATTTATCTCTTCTTTAGATCTTTCCATCTAGCCCACTTAATGTTGATCAGGATGTCCAAACGATCCGCAATGCAAAGCTTTTCATCACACTCCTTACCGTGCAAAATGACCTGCAAAGGATCATTGCAGCAGCGCCTCCATATGCTGTTTCCCCAGCACTCAAGGTATTCTGCCACCTGCCTGATAACTTCATCTGTCTTACTGTTACATTCATAGGTAAACATCCAAAGCTATGCCATGGCGGTCCTCTTGTCACCAAAGCTCGGCATGTACAAGGGAAATATGCCGGTGCAACATGTCTTTGTACGTCTCTGTCTGTTGATCCTTTTCTTTGCTTGTTGACGTCTTTTAGAATATCATCAAGAAACACCGGTTTGATACCCCACCCAGCTTCGAGAACAACCCAGCTGAGACAGCCAAAATTGTGTCCATCATACAAGATGTGTTCACCCAGGGAAGGTCCCGCCTTAAGAAGCTCGTACGTTTTTGTTCTTTAATCAAACTCTTTTATGTTGTTAACATTCATATTCTAGTTGTTTGCCAGTGTCCACGTTATGCGGAACCACCAAGCTGTTGACCTCGATCCTGAAGACCATCAGAATTTATTTGGCCTGGCGCAGGCCTTTGTTGACAGTACCAAATGCCATATTAATGCACCTCTCTGTGGGCGCATTGCTCTCATGGTGAGTATCTGAGGTCTGGATTTGAATGCTCGGGACTGATACTTGCACAGCGCAAGGTGTATCTCAAACAGGATAACACCACTTTTTGGGATGAACTCGACAAGGCACTAGCCATCATGCGCACTGCGGCAAAGGGCAATGAGGATGCACGTGATCTGTAAGTTTCCTTGATCAGTTTGTTTGGCTTGTTCCGTTCCTGAGTATGATATTAGGATGTTTGAGGGCCTCATCAAGAAGGACAAGAGCCTTCATGGCAACGTCGATATTGTGTATCAAGCCAGTGACGATATCCAACAAGAAGTCGATGATGTCATTGCAGCGAGCTCGGTCGACGCTGCAATCACCGTGGATCTAGGTGCTGGGCAAGACGATGATGGTTCGGACAGGCCTGCAGGTGGTGCTGGCGAGGGCACTGAGTGACTGCCATGATGTTTACCACAATATATGTCTATTATATGTATATGCTCAATTTTATCGAATTTTTGGGATTCATAACGGATTGGGTGGCATCGGTGTTGTGGATAAAAATGTACCGATAATTCAGGATTTCAAATACCGAAAATTCATTCTCCTATCCATCTGGTATCAGAATTGTACAGTGGGCGATGGGTACACAGCGGTCAAAACACAACACAGACACCTGCAGAAAGTTCAGCCACCCAGCCATCATTGGATATGACAAACGGCAAGCTGAGTAGATGGTCTGGGCCATTGTGTCAATATGATGGCAAGCTTTTGTGATCGGCCAAATGTGGCCATTGTTCGAGCCGACTGATTGGTGGCCCTACAGCCGAACAATGCATCAGCCTGGGCCAGTGTGGAGTGATACGATGTGAAGTCTGGCCACGAGACCTTGTTCAGCTGGCCACCAGCCACATTTGACATGTGGCTGGCATGTGAATTTCAGGTTGTCACAACCTGGGGGAAAATTGCCGGTGTACAGAATTATGGAGGGAACGGAGAATTCGGAAGGGTGTCAAGTGTGTGCCACAGCGCCTCTACAGTACTCAGTCCTTCGAGTCTTGGCTTATGATCTTTCTGGCTCAGGCAGAGATTGAAGATCATCTAGAGAAGTCTGCTCTTCGAAATCAGAATAGGGCTGCTGGTGGTAACCCCAAAGTCATGCATGATATCCAGGATAGTCTGGCATGGTGGAGTTTAGGAAATTTTGTTTTCTTCACATACCATTTGGTGTGGGCTATCTACATTGAGTAGTTCAACCCCTTTACGAACAACATTGAAGGTTGGTTTCAACATGTTGGAATGATTTTTGAACTCATTCCTTTGTAACAGGCAAAGTTGTCTCATGTGGGACAATTGTCTTATACTGCCTCAATCTCCTGGTTGAAATTTGCTTTCTACTTGAGAATGTTTTCATTGTGGGCATGATGCCTGGTCCGAACATGCCAGATGTTTGGGCCATCTCACATGTTCTTGATTCCTTTGTCAAGAATATGAATCAATTTAATACTCCAGGGAAACCATTACCCACACATCGACACCCTGAAGGTGTTCCTGTGGAATCAAGGATTCTACCTCTCCTTGCAGATCTCGGAGCAATTCGTAAAATTGCAGGATTTCTATTTCATAAAGCTATTCAACTCTGTTCATTCTGTCTTATCAAGCAAGATGATATTGACAGTCTTGATTATGAATCTTGGACATACCGCGATGGAGCTATGGTTAAAATGCAAGCCAACATTTGGTGCGCCAAAGCAACTATCAAGGCAAAAGGTGTACATTGGACACCTGTGCATAACCTTGTGCATTGGGATCCTGACAAACATGTTGTCCTTGGGTTTATGCATAATTCCCTTGAGGGTATAGCAGAGCATCATCTTTGCATGCTCTGGGGTATTGGGAGAAATACACAGGTTGCACAAGATCTTGTCGACAAGGAGAAGGAGGAAAGATTCTCAGAGTCTGATGCCTCTGAGGCTTCACAAGAGCTTGACGACCTTTCAGAAGAAAGCAGAAGTGCTGGTGATATGATGGACCTTGATGATGAAAACACAGCAAAAAGAACTTCCATTACACCTACCCCTGAAAATTCAGGAGATCTGTACATGGGCAACAATGATAGCGATGATCCAGATGATGAAGATTTTTTCCCCCCTGATTTTGACTTTGATGGTGCAGGTGCATTCAATTTCTCAGAACAGGAATTAGAAATTATTTGAGGCTGCATAAAAGATGTTCAGCTTCCTATTTGGGTTGGCCAGCCACTGACAAACCTGGGAGAGCCCTCACATGGCAAACTCAAGGCACAGCAGCTTCTCATTCTTTTCCCTGTGATTTTCCCACTTGTCGTACCAGAACTCTGGTGGAATAAAGGGGAGGTCCCTAAGTGGCTTCTTGATAATTTCTATCACCTGGTTGCCTGCACAAATATCATTTCATCATACTCAACCTCGAACACTGAAGCCAATCAGTATATGGATAATTTTGTTCAGTATCGGACATCCATGTGTCAACTGTTCCACTGTTTCAATACTTTGCCAAATCGCCATCTGGTGATGCATAACAGGGATCTCTTGAAATTCTGGGGGCCTTTGGCTACCAACAGCGAGTTCCCAGGAGAGCGTCTGAATGGTGAGTTTGGAAAAGTCAAGATCAACAGGCAGATATGTAATTGTCACGGCGGACAATCAACTGTCACTTGCGGTCCAAGTTGATGTGGTCATTGAACGGCCACCTGAACTGTCATTTGTTTAAATCCGGCTCCTTTCCCCTTTAGTCCACCTACCGGAGTTTTCCGCGGCCACGACTCAGCCTTGCGTTTTGGTGGCATTTCCTTTTAGATACAGATTGCGACAAAAAAAGACTCTTTTCGACCGTCTTGTCGATTTGCCTGCATTGCCCAAAAAATAAATGAATAACGAACAGTTAGCTACAAAACTCTACATAGCCACAGGAAAATAAATAAATGTAAGAAATCAAATAGGTATTGTGGTGCATCAAGAAAAAATTAGACATCGGAGTCATAGCCGTTGCTGAAGATCTCGTCCTCGAGGTCACCCATACTAATGTCATACGCTGCGGCAAATTCTGCCTGGCTGTCCCAAGTGCCATCCTGATTGCTGTCCTCCTGATTGCTGTCCTCCTCGTGCCCCGAAGCCATGTCCTCCTCGTACATGTTATCATCCCCTGAACTAGTGTCCTCCTCGCCGGACATGGAGTCATCTTCCTCGCTGTCTGGGGCGCTGTCTTCAGCGATGAAAGAGGCTATGCTGCTGACATCAGACGATTCGCTTTCTTCATCACTTTTCTCGCTGCCAATATCGTCCCCTTCGCCTTCATCATCAGTGCCATCAAAACTCTCGGTAGACGCGCAAGTATCAGCCTTCCCAAAATCAAGATCATAGGCAGCAAAGACCGTTTCACCATACTTCTCGGTCAATTCATCAACAGATAAGGTGTTGTCGCCACAGCGGGAAAAGAAGTCGTGGGAGTCAGGAGGGGGAACAACAAGGAGTTTGGCCGCAATTTTGGCCCAAGCCTGGGGAGGTCGATTGTTGAACCAGTCAGGATCGTAGTACTGGATCGGCATTTCTTTAGGTATCTAAAGAGATTTATTTTAGAAAAAATAGGAGGTGATGAACAGAGGGGATCATCTCACCTCTTGAAAATAACCAGGGTTACGCTCACCGAAGGCAGTGACGCGGCATTGACTACGATTGTTGGCGGCGCATGTCTTGCCATCTCCAATGAGGTCTTGTACAATGAGACGATCCACTGCCCAAATGACTTGATTGGCAGATTGAGACCTCTCCTCGCATGCAAGGGCCCGAGGACCTTGCAGGGTGCTTTTGTTGTCAGAGGTGGCCTTGGCGGCAAACAAAAGCTGGAGCCTCTTGGGAATCTTGGCGTCTTTGAGGTACGCCACTCGCGATGTGTGGAGCTGGGAAAAAAATCAATCGAAGAAAATTGAAATACAGTGAAAACTCACATGAATACGAGCCTGAGAGACTTTGTTTCGCTCAACCATGATTTCGTTGCCACACGGCGTCCGTATCTCCACCTTCCACTTGTCGAACATGTAGCAGTGGACAAAGTGGTCATACAAGTGGATGAGCAAGGCAGAATCTTTGATGTAGTGGGTGTTTGGATGGAGGAAATCATAATAGGTGCCCGCAATCAAGAAGCGGAATGTGTTGATGGCACACATACACATGGCCGAGTTGTACATGGAATAGGGGCTTTGGCTGAAGTCGACTGCCCAGATGAAGATGCTGAGCTTAGTGAGGTAAGCTTTGACATGGAGAATGGCGCCCTCTTCCAGTTGAAAGAATGCCCATACTATCCGGTTTTTGAAGCAGATAGAGTCTTCAACAGAGACACCGAGCTTAAGAAAAAACATCAATTACAGCTAAGGAAGTCAAGATACCAGACTAACCTTGACCTCGCTCAGCTTAATCACAGGGTGACCGATTTGTCCCAATCTCTTCAGCTCCGTAATGGTGAGGCCTTCGAACCTGAGTTTGAATTGCTGGACAACAGCTGGTGCTGCCGAGGGAGGAGCATGGGAGGACTCCAAGCAACCCCAGAGAAAGTGGAGGTGCGTTTGGAAAGTAGGCTGGCCACAGAGAGATGAGTTAATGCCAAAGCGATTGAAGAATGCACCATACCTTGAAGGATTGAGCCTTGACATCGATGTCGCCTTTGAGTATCTGATGCTCAGCGGGCTTTCTTGGGGTGCCTTGCTTGTTTTCGTTCTTGCTTCCACTCTTGCCTTTGGACGAAGAAGTAGAACTCAGAGAAGTGGAACCTGGCGAATTTGCTGAGAATTCCCCTTTTTTCCCAGAAGAGCTCCCTGACTTGAGGGCTGGACGAGGCAGGTTGGCAGACGCATCGGGCGTCTCAGGGGCCAAACGAGGCGGCTTCGGCGACGGATCAGGCTCTGAGTCTTTGGTGCTCTTAGAACGGCAAGGAGTGTTTGGTGGCTGAGGTTTCTTGGCCAGCTTTGGTGCAGGGGGCGGTTGTTTTGCCACAGTAGGCTTGGCGGAGGAGCGAGCAGTCGCAGGACAAGCCTTTGATGGAGTAGCTGGCATAGGCATGGCCTTGGATGGCATAGGCCTGGTGTGGGGGTCACGAGTATGTTTGTGTGCTGGGTGACCCGTGGATGCACTGATAGGACATGAATGAAAGAACAAAGAAAGTTGAGCAGTGCTGCGACGTACCCTTCAAGACGCTCAAGCCGAGCGATAGTGTTCACTCGTCATTACGCTGTTTTCTTGCTATTATTTAAGTTCTTACTAACTAACATACTTTTGACCTACATACTTTACTTTACTCTGGCTGTTCGCCCACTTGTATCTACGTGTACGTTTGTGTTCCACATGGCTTTTCGCCAAAGCTTCCGCTTGGCCCTTATGTCCTAAAGTGTCCCTATTGTAATAATATTCCTTTCAATTATTTATATTCCAGCTAATTATACATTTATTTCTTGGACAATGCGGGCAAATTGACAAAGCGGGTGATTATTTTTTTTTTGTCGCAATCTGTATCTAAAAGAAAATGCCGCTAAAACGCGAGGCTGAGTCGTGGCCGCGGAAAACTCCGGTAGGTGGACTAAAGGGGAAAGGAGCCGGATTTAAACAAATGACAGTTCAGCTGACCGTTCGATGACCGCATCAACTCGGACCGCAAGTGACAGTTGATTGTCCGCCGTGTGTATATCTGTGAATTTGTCATGATGTGCTAACGGTCAACAAAGATGATATGGACCTCACTATGTTACACCAAACAGCATGTCGTGGTCATTTGGAAGCAATGTTGAAGGATAACCTTTTTCAAAACAATGAATCGGGTCAACTAGTGGGCCAGCTTGCGCAAATCTTGCAACCTGAGCTGACCTTCGACCCTTTAAAACCATTAACTGGGGTTGAAGCAGCCAAGATGCTTGCTGGGGGCAAAGAAATCATGCCACAAACCTATACTATGATTTTGTGGTACTTGCATTCTCTTGGGCAGATGCAGTGGCGATCAACCTCTCAAATGCCTCACCTAGATGATGAGATGGTTTTACCACCAACAAGCCTAATGCCATCTGAGTTTAAACTGGATGGTCGAGCCTTCAGTTGCAAGAGGTCCCATGAAGGAAATAGTGGGATCCAGATTTAACAGATATTATCAGTTGCATGTGGATTGCATGGATCTTGTCAATGAATATCTATAAATCGACAGTGTCGAGCTTTACGAGTGGCTGTGTGATGGTAAAGTTCAACACCGGGTTACAAATCCACCCCATATTAGCTGCTTGGGAAGAAAACATTAGCATCCATGGTTTGGCTCAGTGGTAAGTATTGCCTCTCTGCCGGCAATGCAGGGCTCTTGCGCTCGAACCTCTCAAGTGGTATTTCTGAAAATCTTTCTGCGATGATGCGTCGTCTTGCCAGCAAGTCGGGTGTCATTGTGCGTCTTTTTTCTGCTTCTTCGCTTCCACTCCATCTTGCGGGCCCTCCTTTCTCTTTGCCTCAGCAGTCGGCACTCCAGAAAGATGATGTTGCACAGATAGTGTGTGACACGGGTGCAGGTATACCCACTGAAAATGTTCCATCTAACTTTCTTAGAACTTATCTTGTCTTGTAATGCCCTGTAGTTGTTGCGTCACGAGCTCAACTATCTGATAGTATCGGTTTACGGTTACCCGGGGGTCACCCATACAGTTTAACTACAACTGGAGGTGTATTCTATGCTTTGAATACACGCATTGTACTTTCTATTGCCTAATAAAGCTTGAAGATGTGTGGGGCCAACCCAAATATGGCTGCACCAACGTGTAATCGCGACTCCCTGTCAATTACCCTTTTTGGACTTTTCTCCGAAAAATATTCACTGCGTTATCAAAACGCCATGGAAATTCACATAATGGGGCCCAAATGATGTGCAGTATCCATCCCCCAATTCCCTGCCCAACAAGGCGTACAGTATAGTAGGTTGATGGCTAGGTATCGGTCAAAAACTCGAAGGCGGCCAGGATCCCTGTCCGTGATAGTAGGGAAGTAAGACGCAGGCAGGCATAGAGCAAAAAATAAGGCAAATGACATCGGGTGAGAGAAGTAGCTACGTAGAGGGAGGAGGATACATGGGAAAGAAGAAATCTTCAGTTGCGAGCAAAAGAGCGCAAAAAACGAAAAGAAAAAAAGAAAGAAACACCAGCATACGAAAGAAAGGAAACTCACCGCCTTCGGCGCCTCCAAGCCATACGGCCACAAAAGCACGATTGCTCGGGTAGGAGCGTCGGAATCATCAGCACCGGGGCGACCACCATTGTCGGCTGCCTTGCCGCGTCTCTTCTCGCCGCCTCGCGCTCGTGCCATCTCGCCATCTCGCGGCCGACCTGCTTGCGGTACTCCCACCTTGTGCCCCGAGCTCCCTCGTCTTGGCCTGTACCTGCTCCGCGGGCTCAGCGTTGACGTCGACGTCGATAATACCGGGGCTCGTATGTCCGTCCGCGCGGTGCTGTGCCGCTCTCCACGCAGTGCCGCGCCTGGCGTTCGTGCTCTTGTGCCGCTCCCCTCGCTGCGCCACTTTCACCCGCTCCCTTTGCCGTCCATCACCCTCCCTCCGCCGCTCCTCCTCCCGCTCCCGGCCCTCCCACTTGCCCTCCTCCGCCTCGCGCGCCCCATTCTGGCGACACGCCACCCTCGTACGCGACCAGCTCCACCTCGCGCAGCTGTTGCACCACCTCCTTGAGCGCCAAGCGCGCCACGCGCACCGCCAGGTCAAGCGGAAGCCGCCTCCGCATCAAGTTGTCGTAGATGCGCCCCCCCACGTGCGGACTTGCATCAACCCCCTCAGCGTGCACTCCGCAACGACCCGATTACGGGCAGCAGCACGACGCACAGCTGCCGCACGGGTGCGTGTGCGCCGCCTCCGCGAGCGGGTATGACGGCGGCCGCGGCCACGGGTGCTCCAGCTTCCGCTCCTCCTCCCGGGACGTCGACACGCCCCCCGCGAACGATGCGTCCACATCCGCATCTACATCCACATCCCCCTCCTCACCCGCATCCAACACCGTCAACCCGCTGCACAACATTCCGCATCCCGGGCAGCAGCACGATGCGCATCTGCTGCAGAGGCGTCGTGCACGCCGCCTCTGGTGCTCCTCCTCCCACGGGCGGTCACGCGAGCCCGACGACGCGCGGCCCGGCGACGACGACGTCACACCGTCCCGCACACCGCGCGCACCCCCGCCTGCGACGTCCCGGCCCGCGAGCCACACGACCGCAAGCCCGACCCAGCACCCGTTGAGGACGCGCGCACGCGCAGTCGTCGAACGTGGGCTCGCGCACTGCCACCTCCTCCGCCTCGTGGTGGTCCTCGTCCTCGTCTTCGTCCTCGGTGGGAAGGGGGGGACGGCAACCGCTCCGCAGATGAGCCACACGCGCGACACGTCGCCTCATTCTCGTTCTCCGCGATCCTGATGCGGCCCTCGCTGCCACCACGGGAGTACAGCGCGAGGCCGCCTGCCAGACACATACTTCGAGTTTGCTGGGCCGTAGACGACGCCACGGATGACCTGGACCGCGAGCCGAGCGTGAGGTAGAGGGATGACGTCGACGCGCTCACAGCTGCGCAGAACTGCCGGACGAGCGCCTCGACTCGAACGACTACGGCCGATGGGAGCAGGGTGAAGAATAGATAAACAATGGATATAGGGTAGGGCTCGGGGCGCGGATGCGGGGTATGTGTGTCTGCTGTGCGGATGCCGAGATGCGCGAGTAACGGGATCGGGTTCGTATGAGACGCTGAGCGCAATAGCCAGCATGCCCCGTACGCCGGCGGTGAGAACCGTGCAGGGATCGCCCGCCGGTGCACCTCCCGTCGGCGTGGCGCTGGCACTGCTACTGCTCGAGTTTGCTGGGGCCGTCGACGACGGCAAAGAGTATCTGAGCGCGACGCCGAGCGCGAGGAGGCGGAGGTGGATGACGGCGTGAACAAGGGGAAGGAGAGTGAAGTCAGCTGTCGGGCTTGCGGCAGAGGATGATACTACAACTCGAATAGATGAATTATAAATATGGGCAGTGTCCGGCGCGTGGATGCGGGGCATTGTGCGAGATGGGCTGAATCAAATGCGGGACGCAAGACGGCGAGATGGAGTGCACGCAGGACGTCGGGCAGAGACCACTGCCATGCGAGCGCAGCCATCACGACACCCAGCATGCCCGACAGCGCTGCATGCGGGTCAACCCCACGGCCACGCCCGCCGGGGTGGCGCTCACACGGGCACTACAGGCGGATCTGGCAGGCGCAGTGGACGACGGCACGGAGGATCCAGACTGCGACGAAGGAGGAGAAGCGGTCGGCATGAACGACGGGAAAGAGTGCGACATTGGCGTGCCCGCGGCGGCGCAAAACTTCTCGAGGAGCGCCTCGGCGGAGGCAACCTGGTCCGTGCACGCGGTCTTCTCGTAATTTTAGGCTGCGGTGGAAATGGCCCGAGCTAGCATGAGGAGGAGGGAGGGAGATAGCACAGGAGGGGGAGAACA
Organism: Mycena sp. CBHHK59/15; assembly: GCA_029204085.1. Lineage (NCBI taxonomy): Eukaryota > Fungi > Basidiomycota > Agaricomycetes > Agaricales > Mycenaceae > Mycena > Mycena sp. CBHHK59/15. The sequence goes on from JARGXW010001281.1 coordinate 19,332, forward strand.
GCTACATCGGACTGGGCGACGGCATTACCGTTAGCGTCGCCGTCGTCGTTGGCAGCGAGAAAGGGCCTGACAGTTTCTGACACAAGGGCGAGCTGTGTGGCAGGGGCAGGCAGAGTAAATAGGCACAGACAGCGCCAGATAGCGGCCTGGTTCTTGAGTTCCAACTCCATGTTTACGCGCGACTCCTTGGGCAGTGCTTTTCGAGGTGTTGTGGGTTCTCCATTCTCACTTAGTCGTGTGGGTCGCTTGGGAGACCGCTTGAATGCACTGTGCATTCCGACAACTAGGAATTCTCGGGCCGCGATTTTCTGTATTATAACTTCAAACTTATCTATCGTCGCAATCTTTAAGTTCTCTTTCTCACGTCCTTGGAACCTACTTTATTATCTGCTGCCGAGCTGCTTCTGGATAACAGTGCATTGGCGCTTCGTCTCGGTGTGCACCCGCCCACTCTTGCTTCGGCCATGCACCCGCTGTTACTTCGATTGGATTTCGCAAGTCAGCCCGCGGCCCGGATCTATTGAAGCCGTGCGCTGCACAATAATCTCGTACACGCGTTGGACTACCCGGAATTTTCCGGAGCTCGTTTGGTTCGCATTCACAGTGCTCACTGGTCACCAGCTTCGCGTTCCTCTCCTGCGCTTTCTCAAATCGGCCTACGCGGATATCTTGTTCTACTCGTACTCACATCCCTATATCGGACGCATGCATGCGTCTTGCAACTTCCTTCCCTATCTCTGGTGCGCGTGCCATATACAGACAATACTGGCGCGACGAGCACTCTCCGCGCGCGCCCGCCGAAATACAAATGGGATTACTTTATTCCCAGCTTCGCATCGAGGCTGCGCTCAGTTATGGCGGTCGAGATTGCTACGACGGCTCCTCGCTTCGCTGTCCCCGCCGAAGCAGAATGAAGGGAACTTATTACTGTAGATACAGCTCGGCGCCGCGCTCACGCCCCGCGTCCTCACGCCCACTCGACAGCCCTCGCCGTCATCTACTGCATCCGAACGATGTCTCTGCGCTTTTGAATCCACGTCGCTGGGACGTGCACCTCTGCTCCAAGGTGCACGACTGCTTTTAATTTCAAAATTGCACCGGAGATCTAAGCGTCCAGCCGTTCGTCGGCGTGTCTGGTTCACGTAGATTCCTATCTTTATTTTTTTTTGCTGGTCCAAGGCCTCGATCTCTCGGGTGCAGCAAAGCTCAAGACGAAAAAAAAGAAGGTAGTAGACCAGAATCATCCGGACGCGGATCGAAATCTAGTCGGTCAGTGTTTGTTGAGATCTTGGAAAGTAGTACCTTATTGGGCAACGCCAATCGGCTGTCTAATTGATAGTTGCGTCCCATAGTTATGCCCTTTGGATAGTGCGCTCTGCGTTCAAAATTCAGATCTCGGCAAGTGGGAGATTCCACGCACGTACCAAAGCCCCGGGGAATAGCAGGATCCCGGATCGAGTGCGTCCCGCCGCCTGCATGCCATCCACAACTAAGTCCCGCAAACCGCAACCTGAACGGATACACTGTTCAAACAGTGGTATCACTGAGTACAGTTCTAGCTGCGTCACATAAGTGGTAATGGATAGCAAGTACTTGTGTGCGGACTCCTGGCTGTATCCGTCATTCACCGGGATTCGACTCCGATAGAACCTTTGCGTCTGCTGGACTGTGGGTCGGTTACCTGCGATCACCTCACCGGACACCTGAGCTGCCAGGCTGCGTTGAGCATTCAAGTTTCCTGGGCTGCGTCCGTCCCGCACGATTTCAATCCCCGCGGATATATGTTGTTAATATTCCTTCCACCTGAGCAGGCTTACAGATGCGACTGAAAGCGGACATGGTTCACGGCGCACCATGACTGCTGCTACGAATAAGTTGATGTTTGGCAGTCGATCGGGGACCCGATTCGGGGTTCGACTCCCCTCGTCCACCTGCTCTGGAATCTAAATGAGGCCCTTTTTCCCGGAGGAGTTTGAAGTAATGACTGTTGCCCGGCATGCCACAGCCAGAATAAAGTATTTACCGTGTGTTTGTCAGTTTGTCGCGCCGTAGCGACATGAACCCCTTTTATAGTTCAACATTTGTCTGACAACTTTGACCAGATTCAAAGTGGATTGGAGACGGAAATGGTGACGAAAGCAACGGGAATTTTCAATGTCTCCTGTGTATCCCACAGGAATCAACCGTTCCATGTCATTCAAAGTATACATTTATCCAAAACTATGCTATGTCTATCGCAGTGTAATGCCCTCCCAAAGGCTTTCAAGGAAAACTGCTCGAAATTGTTCCTCTAGTGCATCAATTTTCTTTTCCCAGTCTTTCCGCTGTTCTTTCCAATACATTTCCTCCCACTTCCCTGCTTCCTTCGGCCATCCATCTTTCAGCTCGCCATTGACCCAGGCTCCCAATCCTTCGAGGATCCCAGCAGCTTCTCGCAACGCTGCATCCAAGTCCTGAGGCATGGGAGGATCCCAATCAGCCAGTGGTTTCCTTGCATTTTGGGCAGTGTGAGTAAGTGCTTCTCCTAGAGGAATCATTATGTCCTTCCTGAACTCATCCGAAGGGTGCCGCACTGTATGATAATCTTCGTACCAGTCAGGCAATCGTGCCTGTAGAGCTGTCAATATGGTGGCCCTTGCCAGTGGTACCAGTTGATGCCTGTCCTGTGGGCTGCCCATCCTGAACTTTTGCCAGACCTTTGTGAGTGCTGTGAAGCTCAGAGCCAAGATCTTTTCATCCCCAAACTGATTGGCCTTGTCCTCCTCGAGTTCCCAAACACTGCAAAGGGCAGAGCAAAATGCAATCCTATACTGATGTAGGAATGACCAAGAATAGAAAACAGTGAGCCAGGAGGCCAAATCGCTGGCAAGCACATTTTGCCAGCCATCATCAGATTCTGCGAGTTTTGCGCCAAGCATTAGATATGACTTGCATATAGCAAAGGAATTGGTGGTCCGCGTGACTGAGCCTAGAGCTGCCCAGACAGAGAATTTTCGGTTCGAATCAGCATCATTGAACCAGGGTGCTGCATTGCACAGAACATAGAAAGCCAACTGCAAAGTCGCATCTCTGTGTAATGCATCCACAATAACATCAAGACAAGCGGGGCTTGGCTTAGCTCGGATGAGATTTGTGCAGAGAAGGACTTGCAGGATACTAACAACAGAGGGATCCCACTGTTCTTCATCACCCGGATTCAAGCTCCGGCATTGGTCAACATACTCCAAGGTGTCAAATATCCATGAGGGGTCCATATCATCAACTTTCGTTGTAGAGAGTTTGAGATATCTTGTAAGTGACAATGCTGAAAGTATGACCTTGGCCCAGTCATCAGAGCGAGGGAAGGAACTGCAAAATTGGTATATTGCAAGGTTATGTCGGTCAGAAACTTGAAGTGAATCATGAGGGAGGTGGCAGGCCAGTTCTGCAGTACGTGTGACAATTGTTGCTACAATTGCTTTACCGGATGGCTTCGCTTTAATATGTGCAGCGAGATTATCAAAGAGGCACACAATCAGGATATCGCAAAAATCGCTGGAATGTTAATTAATATCTCATAAATTGATAGCTTGTATGCATCTTACCTTTTGTCCTTGTAAGCAATGTCATGTACAGTCGGAGGGGAAAAGAACGAGTTGAGGCAGAACAGATAGTCTGCAAAGAGTGAGCTGTTGAGATCTAGCTGGGTATCTGGACGGAAATTATCGAGAACATATCTCAAGTGTCTCCTTCCGAAGCGAGTGTCACCCCGCAAGCATATACAACGTAGTGCCCACTGCGTTATTGGTGCTTCATGGAGTTCATAATATGAAACTATGTTGTCCCATTTGAATGCTCGAAGGGTGTCACGAACAAGTAGTAGCGGGCCATGAGCGGGATCTGGATCATCCGTGAAGTTGTGAAGAAACCAAATCCAATCGTAATCCAGTTCGGTTTGGGGAGAGAGCATCTTGAGTATGCCGTGTGCCTGTCCGCAGTAAATCGCACGATTCATCATGCCCTCCCGGACTGTCCTTTTCTTCCCACTATCTTCGAAACAAGCGCAAAAAACATCAGCCATTCGAGTGATGGCAGATGAAAGATCATTATCCAGCGACCACTGTAGATCCACTGCAATTGCTGCTGCTACCTCAACAACTTGGGGCTCAGTGGATGTCTCCAATGTCCATAGAATTGCAGGCACCTCCTTGGATGGTGGTGGTAGATCCTCCGGGAAAATGTTGTCGGGCTGTTCTGAATCAAGGGATGGAGATGATTTATCGTGTGGTTTCCTGAAGCATGGTAAAATATCAACAGATTGCATGGAACGCAATGCTCGCAGCCAGGCTGAAGGAAGATGTTTCAACGCTCGTTTCACAGTTGAATATGTGGTACTGAGCCAACTGGGAAGAGAATTTGGAACCCAGGCCGGAATCGAGACCTCCTCCATCAGCTTGATTATATATATGGTTAAAGATGTCTGGAAAGGTGAATCATGCCAGACAACAGCTGAAAGGGTAAGGACAATGTAGCCAATAACCCCTAGAGATGTCAAGGCGAGAACAATGCCAGCAACAAGATGATGAATTGTCCACAAGTATATGGATAATGCCATCGCAAAGAGAAGCAGTGCGAACTGAAGAAGGAGGGGGAATAGTTGCATGACAGGAACAAAGGCCCATCGCTGCAAACCGTCAAATTTTCGTTGGCGTTCGAGACCGCGTTCTTCGATAGTTCCTCGTTCTCCGACGGCGCCATAATACAGGAGCCATTGCTTCCCGAGAACGGCAAGTAGCGCCGCAAGAAGCGTAGCAAAGAGACTGACGTAAAGAAGAGTCTGAGCAGCAAGAATTTTTGTCGGGGGTCCCGACCATTTGGGAACCTGCGCAGCTGGAAAGGCAGTTTGATTGACACTATGGATAAGAACCTGAATGAGAGCCTGGGTAACATCACTCGGATCCTGCTGCAGTTCTGGCTGGATTTGGATGATGAAGGCGGAACTAACAGCTGAGAACAGACCGGCCTGAGGACAAAATTTAGATCGAGTTCTTAGATTCAAGAGCGACGCACAAAAATCAATGCTGTGTCCAGATCGTTGCCGTATCTCTTCTGAAACTCGTTATCAAATTCTTCGGCCAATATCTTGTACTCATTCCAAAATGTAGTCTTCTTGTCCGTGGTAGGGAGCTTTGGCCGGATGGCTTCCACAGCCTTACGCAACCTGGTCTTTCGTCAGTTTGGATGTGCAGGTAGGTAGTTAAACCTTTACTTGTCCGATTGCTCGTCGTTTCGTTCGTTCAAACGGTTAAAGCAATCTTTTATCGCGGAAATAAGTCTGCCATAAACCAGGGGTCTGTCGTCCAGCCACACAGAGTCAGCAAACACGTACCTCTCATTCTCAGATTGACCTTCGCCGCCGGGCTTGTCACCGCCATCCCGAGCGCTGTCTGAACCCGCCAACGATGTCGACGAGGGGGGATCCATTGTGTCGTGGTGGTTGAGGGAAAGGTTACATGTGCCGGAAGGCCTGTGACACTGGCAGGGCCCCTGTGCTTGCTGTGCGGTGCCTTGTGGCCAACTTGGGGCACTCGAATTGTGCGGCTTTGGGAGCCCGAAAAGGTTTAATCCCGTGGCTGTGCGCCGACAGTATCGCGTTCACGAGCATGCAGGATGTCAAAAACCATTGTTGCCTGTCCGCCGAAGGGGAATCGGGATTCGAGAAAAGCCTAGCTTGCCGCCAAGTACATCAACGCACTCGGCTTCTCACGCCGCCCACCACTCAGCATCCGACTCTGCGGGAACGAAGCTCGAGGTGTGCGCATAGGTCTCAGGCACCAACCGCACGGTTCTTCCGAGTCGCGTAAGCACTTTATCTATTTCTTCCACCACCGCTGACACATTGACACCCTCGACTTGGGACGCACGTTAAGAGCACAACATTGGCAGTACAACATTTCTCCGCGAGCAGCGTGATCGGTCTCTTCCGCGATACTGTGTGCAGTGCGTTGTGTCGAATATTGCCACACGTATGTTGCTGCGGGAGGTGTTCAGCAGTCTCGCGGTCGCGGAGAGTAGGCCGTCAATTATTCTTGGTTGTGAATCGTCGTACCGTATATAATACCGCCTGGCATCGTTCCGCCCTACCCTCGGCATGCGCCTACCTATGCCGCCCACCAGCCATCTTCTCCTTGAACCGCGCGATGAGGCGCTTCTTTTCGCTTCCGCCCAGCCCCCTCCCATGAAAGTAACCTTCGCCTACACCCTCGTCCACCCTACCATCCGCGTTGCGCTCGAGCGCCGTACGATCGACACCCCCATCGCGCGCGAGCGGCACGCGCGACGCGGGCATCGTTCCCCGCACGACGCGCACCCCATCGGGCAAGTTCGCGTGCGTGTCGGGCGCAGTGACGAGCGCCACGCCCGTGCCTGCATCTCCCGGGTGGGCACCGGGGTGTGACTCCGACGCGAAAGCGGGGTGCGACTCCAACGTGAAAGCGGGGTACGACTCCGACGTGGACGCGGGGTACGACTCCGACGTGGACGCGGGGTACGACACCGATGTGGAAGCGAGGTGCGTCTGCGACGTGGAGGGGTACGACTCCAGCGTGGACGCAAGACGCGCCTCACCCGGGTACGACTCCCCCGCCGACTCGTCGATGGCCCCGTCGGCGGCGGGCCGCGTGCCCAGTCTCCGTGAAGCGTGTGCCGGTCGCGCTGAGGTGCGTGTCAGCGGAGTGTGCGTGCGTGGGCGTCGTGCGCCCGGAGAGCGTGTAGGACGCCTGCGAAAGGCCCCGTCGTGCCCAGACTCGAGGGCGAGCCGATGGTGTGGCCGGTGTGCACTGCCGTGCTGAAGTCGTGCGAGGCGCCGCCTTCGGAGGTGTACGACATAAACAAGGCGAGCCTACCGTTGGCTGGCATGTGCTGCCGTGCTGAAGTCGTCCGTGGAGGCGACGGAGGACGGTAAGTGGACGGTGTTGTGGTGTATACTACTGTGCTCCCCACCTGCGACGGTGCTGGATATCCGTCGGAGGTGTGTGAGATTGCAGAGGGCGAGCCGACGGTGTGCCCCGTGTGGATAGCCGTGCTGCCTGCGTGTGTGGGCTCGGAGAACTCCGACGCCGGCGGGGCAGAGACCGCGGAAGATGGAGAATAGATGGTATGTCCAGTGTGCATGGCGGTGCTAAATTCGTGTGTAGACGCGACCGAGGGCGACCGACCGTGTGGCCAGTGTGTACAGTGTGCTGCCAGCGTCCGTCGGTTCGGAGAATTCGACGCCGGTGGGGAGGCGATGGAGGACGGCGAGTAGACCGTGTGTCCCGTGTGTGGGACCATACTCAACTGTGTGCCTTCGTGTGGTGGGATAGTCGCGCCATCGGAGGTATAGGACATCACAGATGGTGACGCGACAGTGTGCCCCGTGTGCGGGAGCATGTTGAACTGTGTACCATCGTGTCTGGCTGCAGAGAGCGCGTGCCCCGTGTGCGCAGTGGTGCTCGTATCCGTTTCTCC
>JARGXW010001282.1:0-26817 GCA_029204085.1 Mycena sp. CBHHK59/15
TGATAGAGTATACCAATAGATCCGTGGCTATGCCTGGCCAGTCCTGTCTTTTAATCGTGTCCCAAACGTAGTTGAGAGATCCACTAACCTAGCCCGACAATCAGGGTAGTAAATCCAGAGGAACACCTCCATTTTAAACCCAGTGGGGCATCATTAGCGCTTGGGCCTCGATTGCATTCGCGCTCCAGCAACATAAATTAGGCGCAAGTCCGAGGGATGAGACGAAAAGGCGGTTGTAACCTCCGTTCTGCCCACTGGATTGAAGACAGGGTAACGATCAATGCGGCCAAAAGTCACTGTCCGTAGTATGCTAGTCTCGTTACCAGACGTTCTAGGGCAGTCGCTCACTGCGCTCGCGGACAGTAGGAGGAGGGAGATATATATAGCCATCGGATCCATCGGAAAATGATCCGAGGCAGTTTTTGATGAAAATTCGATGGGAGATTGCTGCCCTAGAACGTCTGGTGCAGTTTGGTAGGCAGCTATGCGCTTGCGTCACGCAGTGGTTCCTCTGCTGCAAAATAATGCAAATCTCATCCCCCGTCACTCATATCCGCATGAAATTTGTACATGCATTCCTGTTAGCCATATAAGCCTCTAGGCACTCGATTTCCAATTATCCGAGCTCTCCTTGTGACGTAATATTAATTTTGATCTTCACTATGATTTATGATACATCCACGCAGCCATAGATATTTGGGTAGATTTGGAGGGTTAGAATAATCTTAGGCATGGTCCTGTATGTCGTAATTATGATTTTGGGGGCCTGTGGAACCCCGAGAGTGCGCTTTTGACCACATAGATTCCTGATGTTCTCGGTTTATGCCCCAATAGCGCGTCTTCAGCGCCGGAATACATTCTTCCGGTCTCTACCGACCACATATACATTATTCGTGACTCAAAACACGTCAATACCTCTCATTCCCTCCGAACTCACCACTTTCCTCCACCTTCCCTTCAAAATTCACGATTATTCGTGTTTTCTTGTGCCCCAACCGCATGCAAGCATCCCAGATCATCATTGGTATCAGTTATACATATTTATGAGGTCCTACATATTTATTTCCTCCCCAGAACTCGTGAATTGCGGACGGTGTCTTCGAATGTGGGGTGTGACATGTGTGACCGATGAGAGCATTTCACGGTCAAACTGCACCAGATCTTTACGGGGTGATGGCTGCGGTGGTTTTTTTGATGGATTGTGCCCCAAATTTCAGACTCCGCCGAACCCCGTAAAGATCTGGAGCCGAGATTAGTAGTAAGTATGCTTGTTTTGGCATACCATCCAACATGAATATCAATGGTGGTGGGCAGCGACGGGATCATGATGTAGTGATCTCACATCAATCCTCGCTTAATTTGGCCCAAGAGCAGGTAAAATAGATGGTGGTTGATTTTTGAGCTCGCCCAGAGCAGCAGAAATTAGGGACCGATGCTTTTGAAGGTTTAAAATATATATCTCAAAACATACAGAGGCGTTAAGCGAAATGTGTCTTTGATCAAAACCCAATTACCCGTTCGGGTGCGAGATCCTCCTCAAACAGGAATCCCGTCTGTAAAAGTCGAGATAATGACACAAAACACGAATTAGTGCAAGTGTTGTGGCCAAAAGCGCGTCACATCAGATGATAAATCGCCCACATTGATTTGCCCGCCAAATCCCTTAATGAGGTTGTGACATGATGTGACACAACGCGTCGTCTAGCTTTGCGCACCATAAAAAACTTGTACAGCACTATCCTGCCGCTCAAAAATTGCGAAACTCAGGCATGTTACTCCCACTATTGATCCTAATAGAATATTGTATGAACCAAATATAATTTCAGGACTAAAGATGGGGTTCAAGACTAAAGGACCATCGCGCGGCCGACGCGCACAGCTTGCCAATGCACGCGCCAAGATACGAGACAAAAGCAAAGGCAGCAGCTCTACACCTGCCACTGGCTCCCCTACCACTCCGAAGACCCATCGCATCTTGCATTTAACGAAAAAAACAGTGCAAGCAGAAGCCGATCTTAAAAAACTCCGGAAAGCTCACCAGCTCGGACTACGGCGGGAGAAAAGACTTCGGGAGAAGCTCAAGACATGGACAAGAGAGTTCAGCTTGCGATTGAAGAGGTGGAGACTGCTAAGATGGAGGCCGAGGCTGCCATTCATCAGACATTCGAAGGTGCATTCAAAACAAAGCACACCTTCGAAAGTCAGCTCTTGGATGCGCAACGGCGACTCAACAAGGCCGAGACCCGCGTTAATCTGGCAGAGGATCGATTGGAACTCAAGACGCTAGAGGTTCAACAGCTCCGAGGCAGCATTCATAACATGAAGGAGAGCTTGAAGCGGTACCACAAGCTTCGGGAAACTCTTCGGGATGGGACTGCCCGTGCTCGGAAAACAGCAAAGGTGCAGTTGAAAAAGGGTCGCGCATACAAGGAGGACATCCGGGCCCTTGCACGGACTTTGATTTCTTGTGGATGTAAGCAGGGACGGGTTGGCGAGATCATCGAGGAGGTGGCGGCTGTGTTTGGCATCAATCTCAAGTCAACGCTCAGTCGACGTACCGTGGGTCGCATTGCACTGGAAGACTTGTAATGGCGCGAATCCAGCTTGGGTTTGAACTTAAACATTCTGAAGGTACACATCTTTTCTAATAAAAATCAGATCACTGAGATGAAGGATTTGAAGACTTTACCATGAGCAGCGATAGTACATCGCGCCGCAAGCAAAATTATCAGTCACATCACATTTTTACGAAGACTCCTGTTGGGAGGGATGCAAACAGCAACATCATTATGTCCAGCAAGCCAAAGGCACGATTCGCCGGAGTTTATCCACTGTCGATCACAGTACGGCGACATCACATTCAGTCTGGATGTCAGTTTACAACGACCTCATTCACGCATACAATGAAAGTCCAATAGGAAAGCGCACGGGCTCACTGGATTTGCGTCAAATTTGCCGGCGTCTTCGCGGGATGTGCGGTGATCATGCCAATAACGAGAAGGCCCTTTCGGAGCAGTGGCGCAAGACGAAATATAATGTGCTCCTCGAGGAACTGGGCGAAATGCGAATGAAGGAGCTTGATGGTGAGGTTTCGGAAATCCAGGATCGAATGCAACATTGGACTGCAAAAAAAATCGAGGATGCAGGAGGGATGGATGCTTGGAGAGCCTTACCACCAGACGAGCGCGCTGCACGGGATCTTGCAACCGTAACGGCAATGATCGAAGGACTTGGCGTCGAGGAGCTGGCTCGGATGGACGAAGCAGATCGAAGCCTACTTCTTGCATGGGTCTGGACCGGGTGCTGCATGCACAAAGATCAGAATAGTTTTCGGGGTGGAAACGTGGCCATGACAGTGCACTGGAAGAAACTCAGTGTTCCAGGTCCCATTCCTCTTGCGAACAAAGATGCCGCCAAAGCAATACGGAAAATTCTTCATCCAGAGGAGGGAGATAAACCAGTCACGGAGGAAGACTGGAAGCGGCTCGAGGACGCCACATGCGGGGGCGCGAAATTAACAGCACTTGCAGGAGCCATCTTTAATAACACTCTTGACAAGCGAGGACAGGGCGATGCTCACCAGCTATTTCTAGAACACCATCTCGACCTGGAACGAATCAAGCGATTCCCACAAACCAACAACACGCACTTTGGTAGCCACGGAGAGGCCGCTATCGAGCTTCTGACAAATCTTGAAGCCTATCGACGCTTCATGGAGGTCATTAAAGTTAGAAAGGTTGCGCAAAATTTCACCAACATAGAAAAAATGTGCGCGATGGCTTATACGACGGCCCTACACTCACCGAGCTTGCCGTACTCTCGCTCTATCACATACTCATTACTGCGCCCTACATGCGAATTGTTCGTCAAGAGGATGATGTCGCGCTGAATGCGATCTCGCTCGGGCCGCTACACAAAGACATCCGGGACCACTGTCAGTTGCTAATTGAGCAGCCAAACCTCATCCTTGACTTCGACAAGGAGATCTACATCTTGGCAACATTTGACGGACAGCCGCTCACAAATACAGCTGTGGTGGATCAGATAAAAGCATTGCACGATATGGGGAAGCTGCCGTACCTCGAAGAGATGTTTATCGCATTTCTCGAGGGCGCGATGGCGACTTGGATTCGATTCTCGTCCGAATACGCGCCCGGCGGGGTGATTGACGGATTGAGCGACAGCCAAAAAGGCCAGATCTGGCTTCCAGCAACTAATGACCGGAATGAAGGCGCACTCGGTGCTTATATTGTCTGGGCTCGCGATAATCCCACATCTGCAGTGCATACTCACAACGGTCTCGCCATGTGTCGCAGGAATGGGACACACGAGTTTGCGCGGCTGTTCTTCACGGAAGAAGATCATCATCATGTTCTTGTTGCTGCACGCAGGCTGGACACCATGGGACTTGAGCGACAGAGACGGAAGCTGCAGAAGGAGTACGATGCACGAATTCTGGCGGAAAAAGAGCAAGCCATCGCGGACAAGGTGGCCAAAGAAGACGCGGTGCGAACGCGGCTCGATGCCATCCCGTACATCAAATCAGTCGCTGACATCTATCTGCCACGAATGACCCGTGCGAAGCTAGATGACCAGCTCGAGAAACTCCGCCGACAGTGGAATCCAGACAAAAAGAACCCGAGAATACCCATCCAGATGAAGAGCCACATCCCAAGTCTGGCACAAAAGCAAGATGCCCTGGCCAAGGCATTTCTCGCACATTTGGCTCTGCTTAATCCGGACGACTGTTCTGCAGACGATAGTAGCTTGTTTGGGAATGCCTCCGACTGTGAAATGACCGAGGAGGAGCTCGTAGAAGAGTATTGGGAGGAGGAGGACCACGAAATGGAGGACAGCTTGTAGGCACCAGTATATCGCGCAGAATATTTATTATTTTTACCTGTAACTTGTTAATATACAGTGATAGTATACATACTACGCATTTCGAGGCTCTCCGGTGTGTAGATGAGGCTAATAAGACACGTCGAGACTTGACCAAAGCTTGACCACGGACTGTGGATTAGCTGAGCGATAGCCGAGTTTGACAGCTCACATCAAAAAGCCGTCGCTGCCCACCACCATATCAAGAATCGGTCATGGTAGTTTGATCCGGCGATCAGACAATAGGGCCGGACGTACACTAGCTGCACCTACACCACCAATCCGGCCGTACCCCAGCTTGATATTTCGAAGGAACGACGATTAAAGCTGTAGTAAAAGTCCTTTAAAAAGCACAAAATTAGCTTATTTTGAGCTGTCCCGTATTAAGATTGCACGCACAGTAGTTTTGATGTTTTTAAGAGGTTTTCGGCACGTGTACCTGAAACCTCCACTCTCGATGTCAATACGATACTCTTAGCTTGTCTACAACATGTCCTCCGTGAAGCTCCTGTCGCCGTTCATGGCCAGCGTCCGATTTCTCACAAGTCCAGCTCGGTCAAGCTTCTTCCACCATGACTTCTCCCGTTTTGCGCTCTCCTTCAAACTGCGCGTCCTTGATTCTTGCCGCCGCGCTCGGGAATGTCTCCCCACCCATGGCCCCAGCATCATCCGCGGTATCCCTTCACCAGATATCAGGGCGCGAAGCGCTGCCGCACACGGACTCGCCTGCTCGCAATCAAGATGACGATTGGCAGCTCGCATTACTATCGCCGCGTAGCACCTTGTCCGACATCTGGAGGGCATACGCGCACAACATTCGCTTAATCCGTAAACATCAGGACGCCCATCCGTCGTCAGACGAAGGTGTGCTGTTCCTTCGTCTCTTTTATTTTGTTGTATTCACTTCTTCTGCAGTGAGTCAGTCAGCCATGAGATTGACTGCTGCCCGAGCTCACTCCTCACGTTCTTGACTTGCTATAATCTGTACGGCCATTTGTGTTTTTTTTAATGCTCCTTACACTATACTCACCTCAATTTACAGCATGCCGTTCTCACATAGTACTATGACAGCAGCAGTGCGCGTTGTCGAGGTGATTACATCCACTCTTCCACGGACAAGCTTACTGGATTCTGTTCCAGCGGCAGGTGCAGGCCTCCGCCTCCGTGTAGAGTTATCCCACTGTAGCGTACGTCCTTTCGTACCTCCACCGGATTGACGAGACTGAAATTATGGCAGATTACGATGGTGGACCCGCGTGTGCCCGTCATCGCGGACGCGGACACGGGCGTGGCGATGTGTGCATGCACGACGACGATGTGCACGCGGACGGGTGTCGCGGGGCTCCTCATCGAGGATCCGGTCAAGCAAAAGGTGTGTCCCTCCAATCTCGTCGGCATACAGCGCTGTGGCACCTCGCAGGCAAGCGGCTTGTCCCGCTCGATGAGTACCTCGTGCGCATCCACGCTGCCCTCGGCTCCAAGATCGTCCTCATCACACGTTCGGACGCGCTCGCCCCCTTTGGGCTTCGACTATCGCGGACGTGTGGTCCTGTGCCCGACGTCGTGACGAGCCCCACACCAAGTTTGACAGAGCAGTGCGGCATGCAGCGTCGCGGTCAGTCGAGCTTGACGCGGACATACGTGCGTTATCATCCCTTCTATTCCAGCATTATAACGATACTGACAAGAATAGCGTGCCAGGTCACGCAGTCCCAACGAATATCTTGTAGGTGCCCTTCCGACCTCTCCCCCCCCGGCGCTGTACTGCGTAAATACGCGGCCAGACGCGGCCTCACCGCGTTCCCCAGCTTCGTCGAGTCGTCCGAAGTGCGCCAGATAACCTTTCCCCTAACCTGATACTAACTGGTTCTTCGTTACAGGCAGACTTATTGGCCCTTCCCTCTCGGCAACGCGTACACGCCTCCGTCGGCAACGCACCGCACCCACCCCCGAGGGCCCGTCCGTGCGTGCGGACATCTCCCCTCATCGCGTTTGCTGATTGTTCTATCCGCAGGCTCAGATGTGCCGATAACCCAAAGCGCTCGAGACGGCGGGTTACACTGGCATCATATCGCGTACGCCATCGATGAGGGCGCCGCGCCACAACTGGCTCACGCTGGGCGCTCCGGTAGACCAGATTATCCGGCGGGACGACCTCGCAGACGCAGATGCAGCTTCCGCCGGCGCGGGTACTGTGGGGCGAGCGGAAGGCGGACGTGCAAGCGGGGAGATGGCGGGATGACTCGTGCTCACCTGCTATCGATGGAGGGTGTTTCGAGTGAATGCAAGTGCGAGTATAGACTGCGTGCCATTGTACTAGACCCTGCAATGAATACATTATTAATGCCATTGCTGCCTGACCTGAGCCTGAAGCAACCTGAACAAAACCTCGCATAGATACACTCCAAATATGACGGAAGGCTCAGAGGACTCATTTTGAGAGCCTGCCGAATAATGTTTTTAAAACATCAGCCGAAGGTCCCGTCAATACTTCTCAGGATGTCCAAAACTCGTACGGGTTAAAAAACGGTTAAACAATACCGGATAGCAAGATCATCACAAGGTCATTTGATGTTATTCAAAGGTTTCAGCTGCATCTGCCCAGCAGTTCCCTCTGAAGGTTTTAAACGCACCCGACACGAGCTTGTGGTGTACCCTGGATTCCTCTCCCTCTTTTTCTCTTGGATATTTTGCCCTTGCTTTTTCCATGATACCTTATATTACTGTTTGGTGACTTGTATATAGATCAGCTAAGGGATAAGAGGGCGGGAATGAGGTGAGACGCAAAGGTAACGACTCAGGCCTTCCTCGCAATAACTTTCCGTTCTCGGATCCTTTCGTCAATATTTTGGAGGCACATGAGGCAGAAGTTACAGAAATCACCCTGAAAGAAAAAATCGGGGCAAAGAGCCAAGGGAAAAGAATATTAAAAAGGAAACTCAAACCTCGATATACAAACATTCTGACCTTCACCTCGCTCAAAGAAATGGGTCGTTGAATTTGTCTCGTCGTTCACCTGTCCGCTTTTAAGAGGGAAACGATGGTAAAAAGGGACGTCGCAAAAATGCTCAGAAGGCGTTTTCAATAGTGGTACTAATACAGCACGAGTATCGGTGCGGGGTACGAAGATATCAGCGCGGTTGAATATACGTCTAAAATTGATACATAGCTTAGGAAATAACGACTTGTATTGCCAACTGCGCGGGGGTGGTGAAGACAGCATGTCTCGTACCGTGATGTTCGGAAGGTGTAATCATTCGTCGGTGAAATACGAGGCCCGAGTGTCCGCAACGTATAGGAGAGACACTGGGAGGAAAAGAGGGTGATACGACGTAGATGGCCGCGATGGTACTTGAGACGAGGTTTGAAACATTTTATTTTCGATCAGTGACGAGCGGAAAGAGAAATGTGGGTTCCAGTAAAATCCCGTAGTCATAGACATTGTGTCTCTCGGGTCCGCTGCCACAGTCAGACTGATGGGTTTGACCGTGGCCACTGATTGCGCCAAAGACATGTTCGCAGCCAAAACCGTGCCTTCCACACTGTCTTGTGGTCGAGAGGAGGATGGCCTGGAGAGAAGTTTGGAGGGGTCAGCAGCTGCTGGTATCTTGTTGGCGCTAAGCCAAATGTTGTGGCACTGCGCTCTGTTGTAGAGCCGGTTGTGCGGTGCTGCTCAATGTCCCCCGAAAATGTTAAGATGAAACAGATTTGGTATTGCCCGGCCGGCTTCACAGGATGTCGTCGAGGTTCCGAAATACCGAATCGAAGGTCTTCAGTAGGAAAATTGTCTTGATTCCGTGGCTTGACGCTGTGTAATGTAAGGGGTTGTCTATCATTGGGAGAGTGTCGATGCGATGGTGCAGGGGGGCCAGGAGACTTCTACACTTTATCGAGGGGGGCCAAACGAAATCTGAGCACTACTGTGCTACTTTGACGTAGATGGAGGGAAAGGAAGGGTTGGGGAAGGGACATGTTTGTGCAAGAGGGGCCAGGGCCTCGGTTGCAATTTACGATTGCGATCGAGCACCATGTGCATGATCACCATCTTGTTTTTTTCTCGCACAACCCCGCGCCTGGATTGGGAGTGATATAAACCCCCGCAGCGTCGCTAGACCAGCATTTCCCGGACTGGAAAAATCATTTCGATTGTCTGGGCAGAAATTGGCTCGGAACGACAGTATTACCTGGAACAATCTCTTCCGTGGGGCCAAGCGACGTCGAGAGACACATTAAGGCGCACAACACACGAGTTGCGGGTCTGCTTTATAGTGGAGCTGTTCGGGCACCGCATGGAAGTTGGGAACAGACACTGACAGGAATGCTTCACCGACCACAGGATATCCTTGTCGACAAGGTGGATCGTACAGCTTCAAGCCTTTGACATCAGCGGGGAATACTGCGTCACGCAAGACCCTCTCTGGATGGATATGCTCAGGCGAGGGGATCCGCGCTGCAGACTGGCGAGTTGTTCTGGCTTTGAAACTTGGCTTTCCCCTCAGGTGCGAGATCAAACATGACTATTTTCGTCTTTCTTGTCAATCGCACTTGTATCGACGAGGAAAGAGGCATTGCATTGGACGTCCTCGAAGGCAGAGAACTGGCTGTTCGTACGCGTTGGCACGCGTGGGATGCTTCTTATTCTGGTCTTCAATTTTTTTTTTTGGCGGAGTGGCATTTGGACGCCGTGGCGCTTGGAGCAACCTGCTTAGTGGCTCAAACTCTTGGGGTCGTTGCGACAGTTGAGGCGGCGAGAAACTTGCCTTCACCATGCCGTCACATGTCACCGTCACGGAAAACATTGCGTGGCAGGTCCTGCGCTGCCGCGTCCGCGGTGTCTGCTCGGTATAAACGAATCCGAGAGCACGATGGAGTGATCCCAGGGGAGAGGGCAGCCCCAGAAGTGTTGGCAGAGCATAATATCCAGAGAGAGAAATGTCCATTGACCCAGATTACAGCGCAGCCTGCAGAGAAATGTCGTGCCAATAGAGGGCCTGCAGTCTACAGTCACCAGGAATCGACATTCAGAGCCCTCGGTGCCTAATGCATAACGGGTTCAATGTTATGGCAATACCTTCTACAGTTTTCCTTTGCATCTGCAAGGCCTCACATCAGTCGCACCTACTGCTGCTCCCGGGATCGGTGGCAAGTAATGCATACCTTTGGGAGTCCTGCTTTTTGTTGTATCTCCTCTCCAGCCCTATCAGTTCTGTGGTGGTGCGACGAGTCTTTCCCAAAATCCGTTTGAGAATGTGCCGCGCATATGCATGCTGTCGTGGGTTTGGCGATCCGGATGGCCTATCAGTCCGCGTCGACAGTGACGACAGTTTTTAGGGCACGTCCTCTGCAGAGGAGGCCGATCGACGAGACGACGAACATGAATAAAGCGTTCGCAGCGACGCGTCGTTGTCAAAACTCAGGCTGAGTTTGAAACCGTGTCGTACTCGCTGTCGTGAGCTCCGCGATGGCGTATCAACCCAGCTCGACATCGACGATTCCTGTTTTCCCTCCTTCAAAGGGGAGGCCGACGCCACGGCGAAGGAGGTTATAACAAAGTCCTCGTTCCTAAGTGCCCGATATCGGAATGTCACGGTACCGAGTTGCTATAAAAACAAAGGTTTAAGCTCATTTTCTTTCCGTCCCCCCCCCCCCCCCAACATCTCCAGCTTCCGCAGCAGACTATCAGACCGCTTACCATGGCATATCCCGAACAAATGCGCGAGCAACAACCACCGTTTCCCTCTTTCACGCTCGTTCTCTCCCAAGCGCAGTCAACCCCTCCCTTTTACCTGGTGTTCCCATGGACGCCCTATACCTACCCGCACAATTCCACGGCGTTGAACGCGAATATGATTCCCGTCACTACTACGGCAGGTTCAAGGAAGTAAATACACAAGTCGCCCCTAACCCGCGCACTCGCAGCCGCAGACGCCCCCGCAGACCTCCAATGCGCCCTTCCGCGCGATTCTTGTGCGATTCAGCTCCCTCCGACCCGCACTGTCGAAGACTGATCGACGGCTTTTGGATAATGCAGCGCTTCTTCTTGATGAAGCTCCGTGCGCGCTTCGCAACTTAAAAAGCAACCCGTGTCACATACGTACGCGTAAACTAGAACTCAATTCTGGTCTGCTGCGAGTCAGGTGTGTTGCGTTCACGTCACGCCGACCTCTGTTTTACCATAGTGCTCATCAATACACATTTTACAGGTACCGCACCATCCGAGTCGTTAACATATTTGGAGACCCTCCGCTCCACACTGTACACACGGAGACCCGCCAGCGTGATGTCGACGCAGGACTGTCGCTTCATGCATGTTGTATATTCGACTCCTTCGGCAGGAGAGTCCCAACTTTCTCCAAGATCCAGTTGTACATATAACTTCAGAATCGAACGGAAGGACGGGAAAAATAGGTGGCGGACGAGAAAAAAAATGTCCCTTTTCTCTCTTCGTTGTAAGCTATCCAGGCGTCAGTGTATGTAGACAAGCAAAATCCAATCGTAGTCTTGTGCAATTTTTAGGCTGAGTGATCGACATTATCGGTCCTTATAGGTGCATATTTACCCATATTTACCCGCGCGCCTATGCCCTCGCAAAATTTTGCCGACCACTTTCTTCACGACACGCCACCCCCACGCGCCACGTCCGCCTGCGGCGCGCGGGGGGTGCTTCCTCGCGTCAAGGCCCGAAAGTGCCGAGGCGACCGTGAGGTGTTTTGCGTGCGAGAAGAACTGGTGCGGGACGCCTGCCTGCCGCGTTGACTTGAGTTGACGGCGGGGGGCTGGCGCAGGCAGCATCGTACATCATGATTACTTGGCAAGACGTTGGTCGAATAGAGCGATGTAAGCATGTGCGAGTGGATAGAAAAAGAGTTGTTCGCGATAGCCAAGAAAAACGTTGCCCCGTCTTCATCCGAGACTAGTGTGGTGCAGCGTTTTTCAACGGTCAACCTTCCTCCTGGTCTCGGAAGCGTCTCCTAGGAGTTGGTGGGTTGCGAGCTCGACAGGGACGCCGGGACGCTCCTACTAGTAGTAAGCACTTGTCCACCAAACGAAAAAGTCGCGTTGTCAACCAGAGCGTCAGTGGCAGGTGGCATCGTACATCATAATAGCGGCGCACCCGAGTTCGTGCATTTGCGTGTACGTTAAATAGCGTGCTGTAGTACGGTACGGATAATAAGGAATCTACGCAGTCGTTGTCAAAAAAGCCAATACAACAGCGACACAGCACCAGACGCAACTGGTCCGGTGTTAACCCCGCCTGCCCATACCCTGCTGCCCGTAGTATGCGCCCTGCCCCGCCGCCGCGGTGCGCAGATGCGCGGGAGCACCGGCGGCGTCTGCCACCCTTCATACGCTGGCGCCCGCGACGGTGTTTGCCACCGCCGGCGTGCGCCGCTCCCCACCTGCCGCGCCGAAGAACGCGCCGTACGTGCCCTGCGCGGCGGGGGTGCCGGCGCCCGTGCCGTACGTGGGCGTCGCCGAGCGGTATGTTGGCGTCGCAGCGCCATATGTGACGGGTGTCGCCGCACCATACGTTGGCGTCGCCGTGCCGCCGCCGTACGTCGCCTGCCCCGGCGTCGCGGGTGCGCCCCCATACGCGCCGTACCACCCGCCTGCGCTGTATACGCGCCGTACGGCAGCTGGTTCGCCGCATAGTACTGCGGCGTCGCCTGCCCCTGCGCCTGTGCCTGCGCGGGGTGCGGTTGTTGTACCGATACTGCGTCCCCGCCGGCGCCGGGCGATACTGCTGCGGCTGGTAGTACCCCGCCGCCGGCGTCGGCGTCGCGGGCGCAACAGGTGCAGTCACAGGCAAAGGGGCGGCAGACGCGCCGGGGCGCACGCGCACGGTCGCATCGTCCCGAAGCGCAGTCGCGCGCGGCGGCACGGGGAGCGTGCCGGTCCAGCCTGGCGTCGGCGATGGCGGGAGCGTCTGGCGCAGGCGGTGCAGCACGGGCGGGGGTGGGACGAGGGGCGCGGCGGGGTGCGCGGAAGAGCGCGGGCGAAGGGATGCGAGGAGCGCGAGGGAGTCGAGGATACCATGAGCTGCGTAGAGTTAGTTAATGGGGCGAAATAGGGGCGAAACAACGAAGAGGAAGACGCACCGACGTCCCACTCCTCGTCGCCTTCTTGTACAGAGCTGGTGCGGCCACCCGGAGAGCGCAGACGGGCTACTTGCAGCTGGCCGAGGCGGGTGCAGCGCCGTGCGGTTCCGGTTGAGGAGCTCCTGGACCGCGTTCTCTAGCTCGAGACTGCCCAGAACGGATTTCAGCGACTCGATCTCGGCAGGGGTGAGGATGTCCTGCAACGCCTCCACATCGCTGTCACCCAACGGCACCTCCGCTGCGGGCTGCTCCTTTGTTTCCTGGACCACGGCCTGCGCGTGTTCGAGCTCAACGGCGCGCTGGCGCGCCTGGAGCTTCTCGCGGTAGCGCTGTGCGCGCTGGGCGTACACCTCACCCATCTGGCGCATGCCGACCTCGCGCCCGTTCTGGTCCCACGCCGGCGCGAAGCTCGACCACGGGCCGTAGTCGAGGAAGTTTCCGCAGGTGACGACACGCTTCGCGGGTGCGAGCTTGGGTTGGCGCGACTCGTAGAGGGACGCTGGCGGACGGATGTACTCGCCGAGCGTGGGGACAGTGGCGGTGGCTGGCGCGGAGGGCGTCGGGAATATGGCGACGAGCTCGGCGTGGCCGGTGGGGAGGTCTTTGAGGTCGGCGGGGCCGGTGTCGGGGGGCGCGGTGGGCGGGGCGTTGGCGGAGGTCCAGTAGTCACCAGTGGGGAGGTGCTGCATGAGGGCGTAGCGCTTGTTGGCGAGGCCGACGGGGCGCGGGGGCGGGGTGGCGGCGGGTGCTGGGGCATCGTCATCGGGGGGGTCCGGGGCAAGGACGGAGGGGAGGTCGAGGGAAACTGGGTGGAAGGAAGCCTGGTCGAGGAGGTCGAGGGCGATGGTGCAGAAGCGATGCTGCTGTGCGGCAGGCGCGGGCGGGGGTGCGCGGGGTGAACGGAGATGGGGAGGAGGTTGTGGACGGCGGTGCGGAGGTGCGGTTAGTGGATGGCGAGGGAAGGGTGCGGAGGGAGAAGGTCGGCTGGTTGGGCGTGGGCGGGTCCTGGGACGCGAGGGCGTAGACACGGTCGAGCAGGCCTGGTGGTCGATCCTGGGAGAGGTGAGTGGAGAAAAAGAAGACCAAGACTGGACCCACATCTGGAGGACATGGAGTATTTTGTGTGCGTGCTCCGCGTCGATGGGCTGGGAGCCAGCGTCAGCGTCTGTGCGCTGCTGCTTGAACGCTGGCTCGTCGTGTACATCGAATGTGCGCTTGCGCTTTTTGGAGTCGAGTGGCTTGAGAAGGGCCTTTTCCTGCTGCGAGGAGCGAGTCGCACGGGCCATGGCAGCGTTGGGAGTGGGTGGTCGCGCCAGTCGCTGTAGTCGTCGACGCGACGCGCTTGCGGCGGCAGTCACGTTAGTAGGAATGTTTTTGGATGTTGTGTGGTCGTGTGTGGCTGCATCCTGCGCTCCAGTCCTTCCCTCCCAGCTCGTTGCATGTTCGAGTCATGATCATCGACTGCTGTGAATTGAAACATGCTGCTGTTGGTTTACGAGCAGTACGCGCCGGGCTAAACCGAACCATCATTTTTAGATTTCCATGGCCCAACCTATAGACATTCAACGTTTTTTTAACAAATGAGTGCTGTAGTTTGTGTATTGGGATCCTGCGGCTTGGCCTAGTCTCCATCGTCGGCAAATTTCCCTTCCGTACCTCAAAATATATTGTGAGGAATATCTTGCGATCGAGTTCGGGTGCTATTTCTGAAACTCTAGATTAGTTTGGCCCTGTGTGCCTACATCCTTCATTCCTTGTCCACCATGGCCTCCACCACGTCGCGGCTGCTCATGCCGTCCCTCTCCTTTACTGCCCCCACTCCCCAGCCGTCCCCCATCAGCCCCCCAGACGCGGACGCCCTCCGCACCCCGCCCCGCCCCAGCTCCAGTGGTAGCACAAAAGGCAAACGAAAAGCCGACGAGGTCGACTCGGGAAACACGCCCCCAGACGTCAAGAAAGACCGCGAGCAAAAGGCCACATTCGCCGTTGGGCCCGTCGTGTGTGCCCTTTCTTTATCCGCTACTGGTGCTAAGATATCCCCCAGCCATCCGCGCTTCAAATGCGACCACCACAACTTCGACCCACGCCCCCTCCTCGTACCACCGCCAAAAACGCGCACGCCTCTCCACCCCCAGTGACTCCCGCCCCGGTTCGCGCGCGGACAACCCCGACCCGCACGACACCGCTGCCACTGTCGGTTCCTGGTCCAGCCGCCGCTCCGCCACCACCCGCCCGCTCTTGCGTACGCAGTCCGCCTCCCAAGCGTCGCACACCCACGCCCGCGGCGCCTCCCTCTCCCGCGCGCCCTCCCGTCGCTCCCTCTCGCAGTCCTCCATCCCGCTCTCCGCGCTCATCGCCCCACACGCGCCGAGCGTCACGCACTCGGGCCGCGGCGCGTTCCACATGCGCGACCCGCACAAGCCGCCGCGTGTGCAACCCACTGGATGGGCGCTCTCCGTCGGCGCGCTCGACCTGCGCGCGCCGAACTGGCGCCGCTGGACGGAGGCCGGCGGCAGCCCGCTGCACGCGTGGCTCTTCTTCCTCGGCTTTGTTCTATTCCCCGTGTGGTGGGCCGCCGCATTCCTGCGCGTGCTGCGCACGCGCCGTATTGGCCACGGCGAGAAGGGCGCGACGGACGCAGTCGTGCTGGACGACCCGCAGCTCGAGCACGGTACAGTACCTATTGTTTTTCTCGATGCTTGCTCACCCCGCATTTAGACGCGCGCACCTGGCGCACACGCTGCCGCATTATGGCCGCCGTCTCCTTCCTCACCTATGTGCCCTTCATCATACTCGTCGCCGTCTTCGTACGCTGACCCGCGCCATATCCTCTTCCCGCCATCCATCCTTTCTTGCTACTACCGCACCGCATCGTACATACACTACGCACCCCTTATATCACTAGCCCGCTCACGACCACTTATGACTAACGACTGTATACCCGCCTGTTGTCATCGATCACGCTTTACGCTTCATTGACATTATCGCAGACACGCGGTATTTCCTTTTTCGATAAAAGCGGTTGTTTGGCGGTGTTGCTCATTAATCCCGTTTGGGTAATCGCATTCTTGATCGCATTGAGGTGTGGGTTGCAATGTTGCACAGAGAGAGGATATCAGTGCGACGCGTCTATTGCCGGGATGGCTGCACGCCCGCAAGTACAGTCGCGGTGTGTGAAGCGCTAAGGGGTAACTGAGGCGCGTCTTCCACTGCCAGTGGGTTTTACATCGCGGCCTCCCTTACATGACTCAGTGCCAGTGGAGACCTGTTTATAATTAAAAACAGCGAACCCACCGCGTAGTGTAGTTAAGCAGCAGAGTAGACCCGTATGCCATAAATGGCCTGAGAACTACTCTTCTATATTGATTTCTCTCTCTCAGTGCCACGCGAGATGGGATTTAAAGTTAGGCGAAGTGTATTTTGGAAGTTCGGGGGAAATCAATTGTGTCAACGGCAATAAAAATTATAAAATGGGGATCAGATCGATCCCACTGACCGGCGCCGAAGGCTAGCGTGAACAGAGGGCAGGTATCTACAAGCGAGCGTGCCCATATACATTACGTGCACCCTCAGACAGCGGCGCACTTGGGTAACCAGATCCACGTTATGGCCGTCCGCTCTGAGGTTAACGCCGAATAGTTCAAGTTACTCCAGTGCAACTTTGATCACATTGTAAGCTTATTGAAGAGAGAGAGGGGAAGATAGAATACACGGGGGGCAAGATCACATTGGCTTTAGATCGAACTATATACATGCACACTTGGAAAACATTTTTCGTGTCTTGACCTCCAACCTCCAAGCTCCAACTCTAGCTCCACCTCTAACAAGTCAATGTCCAACTCCAATACTGAGCCTCCACCTAGAAAAAAAAAAAAGGACAATCGACGGCCTGCATCCGGCGCAGCGTGGTTTCGGTGATCCATGACTTGCAGGGACGGCGCCATCATGTGCGATATGGGTATCCAAGAAGGAACAAGGCATTCGGAATATCCTTGAACGAACGAACGAACGCGGGACGAGTGGATGTATGCACATAGGTGGACGGCAGATGCCGCGCGCGCACTCATTTATACAGGCGAAGCGGGACGGGGGTTACACGGCGGGGCGCAGGTATGTACAGTGCAGTCTGAATAAATCGTAAGCAAGGAATACATGGATGGGTGGAATAAAGACGCACCTGGTTCGTAAGCATCTGTCTGGTTCCTAATGTACAGTCAACAGGGGAAGGGGAAACACAACAGGGCAGAGCAGCTAGGTGCCGCGGCGGAGGCGCGCGGAGACGAGGTGGAAAACCCGCTGAGGCACACAATCATTATTTATTAGTTAGATTTGAACCAGACAAAGGTGCGGAGTGCGTACCCGGACGGCGGCGGCGACACGTTGTATGTGTGGGACACGTGCAGCCGTAGGGATGGGAACGGGGGCAGGGGCGGGAGGCTGGGACGCGTGAGCCGGAGATGTACGCGCGGGATTGCAGTGCCAAGTGGCTTACCGTGGTCATCGTCGCGGCCGGGCTGGCGCTGGGCTGGGGCGGCGGCGGCAGGCGAAGGGGCGGCGGTGGCAGGCGCAGGGGCCGCACCCGCGTTCGAGTCGTGTGGGTGGAACGTTTGAGGGTTGAAATTTACATAAATTTGCGTTGTACTTGATCGAGCCTGCATTATAACGAACGCTATAGAGGGGATTTGTGTAGAGGACATCGCGCTTGGGTCGAGGATGTGGAAATCGAGTGCGAGGGTGGGGACGAGACGGAGAGAGAGAAGGGAAGTTTAATTGAGGCAGAGCTCATTTTATAGTAGAGTAAAGCATCAGATCTTCAGAGCCATCGCAGGACATAACAAGTCAAATATGGCAACTTGAATTCCCTTCATATGCGATACTCCGAGACCGGACGCCACGGTGCGGATCCCTAGAAGGGCGCGTATCACTCGGAAGGCGTTGGGATACGCGTCGCGCGCACGTCGACGGGCCGCCGGGATAAGCACTAGGGCTGCACGACGCCTTGGAACAAGGATCGCTGATGCTACGAGCGACAGGCAAGGTTCTACGAGCGTTCAACCACCAAACCTTGAAGGACGAAAGGCGAGCGAGCATGTTCTGGGGCGTAGAAAATTCGAATTAGCGGCTGGAATGCGTGCACATGGTGAGCGCCTACAGTGTGACCACACTTTCAGCCTCTGTGAGACAGTCGACAGGCATATGAATGTCCGCCAATTCTGACCTTGTCGACACTCCTTCATCTACTCTCGAGCTGTGAGGATCTGGACTATCCATGGTTCTGGATAGGATAGAATAGGTTGTGCTTGAGGTGAGTGCCTATTGTGTGGTCATTTCAACATATGTGAGACAGTCAACAGGCATATGCATATCCGCCGATTCTGACCTTTTTCCCTCCTTCGTCGATACTCGTCTATCGAACCCCTGGCTCTGAGGATCTGGTCTATGCGCGGTTCTGGATAGAATAGGCTGCACTTGAAGTTCTCTGAACCTGAACGCTTGACCAGTGCATTCAGCTCTCTCTGTGGACTCCGAAAACGAGCCCCCCCCCCGGCGGCCTGGCTCTCTCACAGAAAGATTTTTCCTAGAGGAAGCACTAGGTATAAACCTAAACCGCCCACGGGTGGATATCTGCGCTCAGATGCATGCTATGACTCAGTGGTCTCTGCTTGCTGGCCGTATACTTTATGTTTCCCCCGACGTATCCCACCGAAAGGAGACTCAATACACAATGGGCCAGCTTTCTTTTCTTTTGTTTGACCCGCCTCGGCGCGCAACACCCCCACCAGCAATCCAGGGTGTTCTACCGTGACCGTGACACGTCACACTAGTCGAAGGCAAGTTTCTTGTCACTGCGACAGCCCAGCAAATGAACGCGCTCCAGCAGCGATGACAAAGTAAGCCCGGTGTGCCAGAACGCAGAATGCCCACCACAAACAAGAGATCCAAACCCCCCACAAGAGATACTGTCGGCACAGCACGTCACTGTCTCCTTTGCCCCAAGAGCTTTCAAGAGCAGCTGCCGCAAGAGGCCCGCCAGATTTAATCTCTGAACGGGGGACCGAGTGACCTGCATGGTCTCGCACTTGAAGCGAACACAAGTGGCCAAGAAAGTCCATAGCATGCAAGTCTCAGTCTCAGCGTGTTTCCTTGACGGCCTCGCAGCAGTAGCCCATGAGAACCCTGTGTAGCCGGTGGGGACCGTGCCACTGACTTGAGGTGCTCAAAGCTGTCCTGCCCAGGAATACGAGTGGGTCCCGCGCTCGCTAGCCCCTCCAGACGTCCATGGAGCCCCTGCTGCTGAAGAAGGGAGGGTATGCCAGTCAGAAGCAGTCTGATCTGCAGGTGCTCATGCACCATGAGATGCGACCAAGGCGGCTAGGAATCTAGGTGGCCACCCCAGACCACCCTTTCCTTTTCAGGGGTGGGGTTTTGCGCGCCGGACGGGGGTGAGGCCATAACCTGTCTGCACTCCGGGACACATGTGCACCAAGGTCGGGGTAGGAAAGCTATAATTTATCCCTGCAAGGTAGGGGAGGAAAGGAGCGTAGATCAAGTGATCAGGGGGAGAGCCAACCATTGCCCAATTTTGCTTCGGTTGATCGCGACCACCGGGCTTGGATGATGCACCCCCTCGTCCCTCGTCCCGCCTCTCATCTCCCTTGTCTGACTGCCGAATTACAGCTCGAGCTCGATATTTTCCTATGTGAAGCAGTGGAAAGGAGAGGAGTCACGCCCTACCCACGCCCCAGGGAGAATTCCTAGGCGAGAGGATCAGAAAGCTTATGCTCATCAAAGGCCCGCGGTAAGCTTAATTCGCACCCAGTTATTGACGATTCTGCTAGGTCGTTCGTTTCTTGGTGGCCATCCAGCTTCAGGCGCCACTGCTCTTTGTGTGCTCCTCTGTTACTTGGAACTTGCCACACTATTTCACCGTACACGCCGCTCATTCAGGGCAATCGATAGTTCCCCCTCATCAAAATCCGCCCTGGATTGATATTGTCCAGTGGATACTTGGACTGGTAGCCTGCCAAGAACGCCCGTCGCTATCTACTTCGTCTGGAGTTCGCGAGCCTATCCAGACGTGTATCCGTCATCCAAAGAACTACTCGTCCTAATTTCGAGGGTCGGTGAACGCCCAGAAACTTTACATTGTCGTAGATTCTCGCGGCCAAGCTCTAGTTGGATCAGCTAGCGTGCAATACATCACAACTTCGTAGCGAACTTCGAGCCTTCCGCGGGCGTCGCCCGCTGCATCCAATCAATCTCCTTGACAAAGGTTGCACCGCCGCCACTCGCCACTCGGACCTCTTCTGGCGTTGGACTGAATCGACCACCTTACAGTTTTAGTAGAATGTGGTACATCACAACTGATAAAATTATTCGCTTTCTCGCTTCTATCTGAACTGGAACATCGACATGAAAGCCTACATTCGACAATATCTGTGGTCTGGGCGAATATGCAACGACCGAATATCTTTTGTACGATCGCATATGTGCACATACCACAATGTCGACTCCGAGTAGAAGGCAAAAGAAATCATCCCAACGATGATTCACTGAAGACCGGTCAGCATCGTGCTGTAGCTCAGATTGTCTCTGTTTCTTGTTCTATACCATCGCGCCCCCTCTCCAACTGAATCTCTCAAGATGCAGATCGTCAATCGTGCCACCCTTAATTCTACCTTCATGTGGCAGTGGATCTGGTATTTTTTCATATATACTACGCCGAGCCCGCCCGAGAAGGGGGTCGCAAGACATACGGTCGCATATATCGCATGTCACCCCTGTTTTTGATTTCCCTTGAACACTTGAGTTACTTGAGATCATAACCAGGATGAGTTTGTCATGAACGCCGGAACCCTTGTATTGGCCGTGGTAAGACTTTGGTAAGACTGGTAGATTTCCTTAGAGAATTACGCTTTGCATGGACGGAACACCAAAATGAGATGGTTGACGCTTGGACTTCGCGGATTGGGAACGCGTTGGATATATAGTAATATGGAAACCAGAAATCTTAGTAGGACCACAGTTGCGAATCCAGCCGCGTGCTTAAACTCGACGACCGGGTTTTCATTAGATGGGGGGAGACGACACCGGTGAGGAATAACGGAATACATGAAGTGAGTGAGGGGACAACAATAATGATTATCGAAGATTCGCGGTGAGGTGTTTCGAGGTTTTACAGTCGAGGAGGTCCACGGCGGATCCGCTCCTCCCAACGCGCTCTCATCAGCTGAAATCCTTCCGCTCTGGAGCGGATAGCAGGGGTGGGGGCCAGTAGTTGCAGATGGGCAGCCTCCAGGATTGGCGACTCGTTCCGGATCACCTGTACGAACATCAGGAGCATGAGAGCATGCTGGTACCGAAAACCAAAAACACGCATACCGATCCAATTGCAAGGAAGAACGAAAATGTGGCCGCACTGCTGAGCATAGTTCTAGAAAGGGTAGAGAGCACTCCACGCGGGCCTGCGCCATTCCTTTGTTCAAGTACAACTCGTTCAGAGTCGGATGTTCGCCGAAGGGATCAACGCACTGCAAGATACTCCAGGATCCGAAAAGGAACCCGATGGTGAGCCCGACTCCACCGCCCATTAACGCACCCATTCTGCAGGGGAACGAAAGAAATGGCAGTTAGCTGGAATGCAAACCATGCAACTCTGGTCGTCCTACTTCACTACATCCGACCTCTCAGTAAGCTTTTCGGCTGAAAAGATGGATTCGTCCTACGTTTTGTCCAAACGGATGGTTCTGTCATGGTGTCGACACCGTCTCCTTGGACTTTTGTTGGCGTGTGAAAAAGAGAAACAGTAATGACCGTGACAGAGTCGCGTGCCAAACGCGTTCCGACTCTCGAGCCCTTACGCAACGAGTCCAACTGAATTCATGCCTGCCAGATCTTTTCCTCTTGCTCAGCAAGCTCAAATCAGTGCGCCGCGGTGGATGATGTATGCCTCGAAGTCTAATTCATTGCTCCGTAGTTCGGGCGAACCAGCGAGACTTGTATCATGTTTCCTCATTGAAAGACCAAGTGGAAACAGTTCTCCGAGCCTGGTTGGGTTGGTTCAAACGCAATTTTCTCACCCAGAACTAACTGGAGATTTCTAGGGACCCGTTGGCTAAGTCGCTGGGATAAGGAAGTTGATTTACTGGTCAAGCTAGGTTACTACGGCCTGACCACTGCTCGCGGTGCGTAGGTCCTTTGGTTTCGTTACCAGGGCCTCATTCCAGCGCAGCCACGCAGACACTGGGAGAAGAATACACCGATATCTGGCAATTTTCTGCCTTTCAGCAAATTGCTCCACCGTCGCGTCTGGTCCGAGCAGCGCTCATTCTTCTTCCCACTTTGCCGACATACCTCCTCGCGAGGTGGGGCGACTGGGCCCCTGACGATGGACGACCGTCTCAAGTACGAAAGGCTCTGAAGGCCCTACCCACTACCTTGGAGGTTCTGACCGAAATAAACCTCGCCATCTTCTATGTCAACGGGACATATTACGATCTTGTCAAGCGATTGCTAGGCATTCAAAACGTCAGACATCTGGCTCGCGCAGGCGCAATGGGGTGCTTATTCATTTACAGGTATCCTCAATTCCGCAAGATCCACATACGCGACCGCCGTCATATTCGTTGCTCGGCATCTTGCTCGGAGTACGCCTGCTCCATCGACTGATTATGTTCCTGCGAAGCAATTTGGGCCCGCAATCATCCACCGTGAAGGGAGAACAACGCGACACCAGCACGCGAGAAACCTTTCTAGATGAAAGACCAGTTTCGATGTTTTTGGGGCCCGCCGATCCCGAAGGTGAACCGGCAAAACCGGCAGAAGAAGACGAGAGGACGATGCTGGATATTGCCTCCATTCCTGATGCACTAAGAGCCAGCAGGAATTGTACGTTGTGCCTGGAAGAAAGAACAGATAGCTGCTCAACAGAATGCGGTCATCTGTTCTGTTGGAGTTGTATAGTTGGTTGGGGCAGAGAGAAGGTCTGTCGTTCTGGTTTGCTCGTCAACTCAAGCTCATGGACGGCAACAGGCAGAGTGTCCACTATGTCGGCAGTCACTCAGTCTGACGCGTTTACTGCCTATATACAATCTGTAATCTTGAGCTACACATACAGAATCGACGGTTTCCGCGATTAGTCTTTTCATTTCGCGTGTCAGTGTGCCCGTCACTTTTATACAAACCTAGATAACTGTAGCATCATACGACCTGTTGTATCAGGGTGATGTTGTCGCCTTTGAGCAAGATACGGCCTGCAGCGACAATCATAGAGTCAGTAAAATGGGCACCACCGCAGCGTCCAACTCACCCAGTTCTCTCCGTGGCTTTGCATCCTTGACATATACTTCAGCCGCCTCGTCGATCACGACATTCATGAACTCGTCGAATCCCTGTCAATATGCGCGTTAATAAGTCATACTCAATAGAACGAAACGAGACAAGGAGGAAGAAAACGACGCGATGTGGGTCCTGGATCGTAGCCCCGATACATCACGACTAGGAACGCGGCACACCGAGTTTTAACGCCGAGGAAAAGAGGTTGCAGGGAAGACGCACAATGATTCGTCCTTCAATCCGCATTTCGATATTATCGTACAGCCATATGACAATCTTCGTTTTCTGAAGATAAACGAAGTGAGGGAGAGTCAGAGGGAGAATTGCGGGGGTGCACGGACTTGTTGCAGATTTTTGAAGATCACATTCTGGTGGGTCCAATTAGCACAGTCAAAACCGACCGCAGAGAAATCTTACGATGGGCTGAACCATCACACGTTGCTGGCGTCCCGACATTGTGGGCGGAGAGAAGGAGGGAAATGCGAAGTCGGGGTTGAAGTTGGGGTCAAGCCTTATTGGCACGTGGTTTTCGCCTTGACCACCAAATTATTTCGAGTCGTGCCTCTCTGACGCGTCGACACCAACCACCATGGAGGTAGGGGCTTCCTCATCTCTCATCCAGCTTTCGCTGACTTCTTTCTGCTAGGCCTTCGCGCCTGCCAACTCCTCGACGGCAGCAGCCGTCACATTCATCACATTCGTACAAGACCTCAAGAAGAAGACCAAAGCATGGGGCCCCATGATAGAGCTCTGCGAGAACGGAGAAAAAACACTGCATAGATTCAGATACCAGTTCCCCGATGACTGGCTCTACAGCGACCAACTCCGCGGCGAATGGAGCGCTTACAATGAGATCCTCAAGAGAAAGAATGATTCCATACAGGAGCAACTTGGTGCGTGTTCGTCAAATCTCAGTGGCTCCTCACTAACGTGTCGACAGCTGGCCTGCAACTCAAGATTGTCGCGGAAGACAAGATTATAGAGAATAAGATCAACGACATCCTACTGGAGTGGGAGCAGACTCGTCCCGTACATGGCAACATGCCCGCTGACACGGCGATGAACACCATCAATGTCTTCGAGGGGAAGCTCACTCGTGTTCAAGAGGGATACGACCTCGTATGTCGAGCCAAGGAGGCCCTCGACCTCGAGCTGACGCGGCACACGCGTCTCGAACCCGTGTTTGAGGAGCTGCGGGACCTCAAGGGGGTGTGGACCGCACTCTCCGGAATCTGGAGCCAGATTAAGGAACTCAGGGAGATGTCGTGGGCAACTGTCCAGCCTAGAAAGCTGAGGCAGCAGATTGACGGTTTGTTGACTTCGACTAATAAGATGCCTACGAGGATGAGGCAATATGCGGCTTTCGAATACGTTCAAGACGTGTTGAAAGGGCTGCTGAAGTCCAATGCAATTATATCGGAGCTCCAGTCGGAGGGGATGAAGGACAGGCACTGGAAGCAACTTTTCAAAGCACTACGAATGCCCTCGGCAATACCGTTGCCTATGTATGTGGCTTTCTCCTTGAAAAAGCCGGTCTGCTAAATTCACCTCCTAGTATGACTCTCGGTCATGTTTACGACATGGATTTGAAGAAGAACGAGAGCTTGATCAAGGAAGTTATCATTCAGGCTCAAGGAGAGGTATCTATCGAGAAGTCTCCTTTTTCTCGCGTCTCACAACACTTCTAGATGGCTCTTGAAGAATACATCAAGCAGGTCAAGGAAACGTGGACCAACTATACCTTGGATTTGGTGAACTACCAAACGAAGTGTCGTTTGATCAGGCACGTCCATGCGCTCAACAGCAGTAAAAGTGCTAATATCCAGGCGCAGAGGTTGGGACGAGCTCTTCACCAAGTGCAGCGAGAATCTGAACTCACTTACTGCAATGAAGTTGTCTCCGTATTACAAAGGTGAGAACTCGTTGAGCACTTCGTTTTGATACTTACTTGTGGTCATATAGTCTTCGAGGAAGAGGTACATTGTTTGGTATTTGCATCGTCTTGCATCTTTAACACGCTTGCAGGCTGCTTCTTGGGAGGAGAAACTGAACAGGATCCACGTGCTCTTTGGTGAGTCTGTTTCTGTTTACCTGCCTCCATGGAACCTCACCGTTGGGCAGACGTTTGGATTGATGTTCAACGCCAGTGGGTGTATCTGGAGGGCATTTCTCCGGTAGCGCAGACATCAAACACCTGCTCCCAGTCGAAAGCGGTCGCTTTCAAAACATCAACGCTGAATTTCTTACTGTCATGAAGAAAGTCTACAAATCGCCCTTCGTGATAGACGTCATGAATATTCCTGGAGTTCAGAAAAGCCTAGAACGACTTGCGGATCTCCTCAACAAAATCCAGAAGGCCCTGGGAGAATACCTGGAACGAGAGCGTTCCTCGTTTCCCCGGTTCTATTTCGTCGGTGACGAGGACTTGTTGGAGATTATCGGGAATAGCAAGGACATCTTGAGGATCATGAAACATCTCAAGAAGATGTTTGCAGGGATATCCACTATTATGCTGGACGAGGACTTGACCCAAATCCAGGGTATGGCGTCGAGAGAGGGAGAGGAGATACCCTTCACGATGCCCATTCTCTTAAAGGATTTCCCTAAGATCAACGATTGGCTTGCCAAGATCGAATCGATGATGCAACTCTCGCTCGCCAATCTACTTTCGGACGCAGTGGCAGAGTTGCAAGTATTCTACTTCACAGGCTCCTCGCTTCCTATGGATCAGCTTATGCTGTGGATGGAGAAATACCCCGCTCAGCTGGTCACCCTCGCCATACAAGTTGCATGGACGGCTGCTGTCGAAGCCTCTCTCGAGTCAAGAACATCCCCAGAGGGCCCTTTGAAGACCGTCAGCCAGGCTCTCGATCTTCTTGCCGACATCGTTCTGCAGGAATTGAGCCCAGTAACAAGACGGAAATGCGAGCATCTTATCACAGAACTTGTTCACCAGCGTGATGTGACTCGAAGCGTCATATCGGAACAAGTGCTCGACACCAAGGGCTTCACCTGGCTTTACCAGATGCGCTTCTACCTTGACCGTACAATCGAAAATCCTCTGGACCGTTTGTCTATCAAAGTGGCCGATGCGTCCTTCCCGTATGGGTGGGAATACCTTGGCGTCCCCGATAGACTTGTACAGACGCCACTCACGGATCGCGTTTACCTCACCTTGACGCAGGCCTTGGACACTCAACTCGGCGGTGCGCCATTCGGGCCTGCCGGGACTGGTGAGCTCTTGAAGTCTCTGAAACTTATATAAGTTGACGTGTATTTCAGGCAAAACCGAATCGGTTAAGGCACTCGGTGTCCAGCTTGGTAGATTTGTGCTGGTATTCTGTTGCGACGAAACCTTCGATTTCCAAGCCATGGGTCGTATTTTCGTTGGACTTTGTCAAGTTGGTGCATGGGGTTGTTTCGACGAGTTCAATCGACTGGAGGAACGGATTCTCAGCGCGGTATCTCAACAAGTTCAGAGTATACAACAGGGCCTCGCGTC
>JARGXW010001283.1:0-26760 GCA_029204085.1 Mycena sp. CBHHK59/15
TTGCTGGGGGATGGGTCCGAGATAAGGTATAACAGCCAAGGGACTTGTCGGTCCTCTGTTTTTTTTCGCAGTCGTAGATTAATTTATCATGTCTGACAGTTGTTGGGAATGCAAAGCAATGATATCGACATCGCGTTAACTGACATGATGGGGGAGGACTTTGCGAACCACTTCATTGCCTTCGCTAAGACCAAAAACGTGAAAACGGGGCCCGTGCCAACAATTATCAACCCCAATCCTGAGCAGTCCAAGCACCTACAGACGGCGAGGATAAACGTCTTCGATCTCGACTTGGATTTGGTCAATCTGCGCAGTGAGGAGTATGCAAACAATAGCCGTATTCCTACAGCCGTGGTAAGGCTCGTCCTATACTGTTTCCAGGAGCTCAGAGTCGCTATGCAGACCTTTGGCACCCCGCTGCAAGATGCGCTCCGGAGAGACATTACTATTAACGCCTTGTTCTACAATATTCACACCCGTACTGTGGAAGACTGCACCGGAAAGGTAGATGGCTCCTCACTCTCCGTGAAGTCGTTGTATATACGTATATTCCACTGTCAGGGAATAGAAGACCTGAAAAATGGGACCATACGGACCCCACTTCCTCCGAGAGAGACATTTCTGGACGATCCCCTACGTGTCCTTCGGAGTCTGAGGTTTGCGAGCAGGTTCGGGTTCGAGATCGTCCCTGAACTCGCCGAATCGGTGAAGGACCCGGATATCCAGGTGACACAGACACTTCCCCCGCACTATGTTCACTGACAGGGATAATTATCAGCACGCTCTAGTCACCAAAGTCAAACGAGAACGTGTGGGTGAAGAAATCTCTAAAATGATGAAAGGTAGGATAGTATGCAAACGATGGTCAGGGATGTCTATTTATCTATTTCTAGGTCCCGATCCTCTTCGCGCTATCCAACTAATCGATCATTTGTCGCTGTACGACTCGATTTTAGTGTCATCCCCTCCCGAGGTCAAAGCTTCCTTGTCTGCACCTCTTTCTCCCAGCATCTCGTCTGTAAAGGCGGGGTACATACTGCACAGTCTGTTGAACCCGTCAGACTCCTGTTCTATCCGAAATCACGCCCGTTCATTCCACTCTGATATCCGCGGTCAACGCCGATCCAACAGCGACAGCGAGATTTTATCTTGCTGCAGCCCTGACTCCCCATCTAGGAATCACGTACCTGGATAGAAAAGAAGAAATCCCAGTCTGCGGTCGAATGTGGCCATTCGGGAGTCCCTGAAACTTGGAGCGCAGAACCATACGTCGATGGGATACCTTTACTTTTTGCCGCTGCGCAACTCCTCAAAAACCCAGATTTGAGCCAAGAAAAGTTCAAAGCTCCTTCAGAGAGAGTGGCCCTCGGTATGTTGCAGCGTTTCCGCAGTTCAATATCACTGAACCCTCTATAGGACTCCTCTTGAGAGAAAAGGCGATCCATAATCCCAGTACAGGTTCACGGTGGCAACTGCACACTATTCTCCCTCATCCAGGAGTTGTTCCGTACTATGACCCCCGCAATGGATAAACTCGACGGTGAATTAGACAGCGAAATACGAAATGCAGAAGAAGCTGATCTGCATCTATCCAAGTTGCTGAGGTCACAAGGATCGTCGACCTGTACAACACTTTCGTCCAACGGATCGAAGACCTCGAACTAACGAATGTCGGAGAGGAGAAACCACTGTTGAATGTCAGTCTGTTGTCATTATCGTTTCAGCTTGACGCATGCCACATGCAGGGAAACGATATCAGTAAAATACTCGGGGCTGCCAAGCCAGGCGCCTGGACGGGCCATGTATTGGCCCAGGTAATGCAATGGCAACTGCAGAATCCAAAGCGAACGAGAGACGAATGCTCCACATGGTTGAAAGGTGAGCAAAGCTCCGGGAGGCTCAACATCGACGATGGAACGTCAGAGCCTGCGAGTAAGCGAGCAAGGACAGAACGGTGACTCGCGCGAACAGATGTGTATTACATGGAGCACTTGGCTAATAAATACATTTTTGGTGAAACATGTGCCGCCGATAATACAATGTGAGCGTATGCGCAGTCGTGTAGAGTCGTGTCAGAAGATCAGGTAAGTGGTATCAGTCGAAGCGGTCCATGTGAATGAAATCTTCCATCTGGTAGGGGGTAGGTAGGTAAGTTCGTTTGCAACGCCCAGACTGCGAGAGCAAAAGGATTGGTGAATTGCACCGCGGAATGATCGATTGCGGGACATCCGTCGACGGCGTCGGAGGACAACGAACTCGCAGGAGATGCTTTGTGGTAAACGAAAGTGCCATCCGTGTTGTACCACATCACAGGTGCGGGCATGCTTGGGATCTCCGCTTTGAAGAACTGGAGCCAACGTCGTATGACGAAGAAGGCCGCAAATAACGGTCGAGCTTGATGTCCTTCTTCTGAGATGAAAAGATTTAGAACGAATAGCAGTTGATGGAGACAAAGGATCCGACCTCCTGTGGTGCGCTTGCAGATAAATCAAGTGGAGGAATGTCGGCAGTCGCAATGAAGCCTTCCTCACACGTCAACCCAGGCTGTGGAACAGCGGGCGTACGTAGCGAAAGGTCAGATGCGGGGGATTCGGAAGAGGAATTGGGAGATAGTTCAGGAGTTCTAGAGTGGTCGACTTCTGGACTGGGAGCGGAGGATCTCGTGGTCAGAGTGATGCGGGCCCGTTTATAACTGTTGCTGGCGGAGAAGAAAAATCGGCTATGTCCTCCGATTCAAGATCTACCGTCACGGGCGAAGGCTTTGTATGGTCCCGGCTACCACGTCTACACCAGTGGGAAGCGTGCCCCTGGTAATCACAGTCGTCCTCAGCCTTCCTCTTCCTCCCAATACCCCGGGATCGAGCCGTAGACGTGCGCCTGTAGTGAGGATACTTAATGGCATGAAGCCGCTTCCGCTCCTGAGCCATCTCCTCGTATTTCGCGCGAGATTCGGGATGGAGATGTCTCCAAGCTTCGCCTGCTAGCTTGCTGACAACCCGATGGTCACGTTCGCCCGAGGCTAGCTGCTTGTTCCAGATACAGTAGTCCGTTCGGTAGAGGATGAATGCGTTCGGAGGACGGGGGATATGGTGTTCCGGACGTTGTCGAGCGTGAGATGTGCGAGAAGGTGCGGGTAGAGTGGGAAGAACAATCGGGGATGCAGACGGTGATTGAGTTGATGGTAGTAGAGGTAGAGCTACAGTAGTCGGGTCGAAGTCAGGGTATAAGAGTTCAGCGGAGTTCTCCCATCCTTCATCCTCTGAAGAATGATAAGTTCAAGAGAAATGCAATAGCCGAAACGACAAACCTTGCAGATCCTGAATCGACAATCTCGGGGATCGACGAGAAGCAAGAGTACAGATGGCAGGCATGGATTGATGAGAAGTGCAGGGAGGCTGGAGGAACGAAACCCACTGAAGTCTTGAGAGAACAAGCTTTGGTTTTACTCTTTCACTCAAACTCGCCTTTTCAACATGAGAACCGAGAAGCGCGACATAACTTGATTGACATCGTAGGAGAGTAACCCCTCGATAATAGCACGGCGTGTTTGCCTTGAGGCACTCTTTTAACAAGTCACACTGACTGATGGCAAGGAAAGATAATCGCGAGGACTGGAAAAGGATATCTGCGCCAGACTTTCGGATTTTTTCAAGCCCCATGTTGATCAGTTTTCGCAACAAACGAGAGTGAGATCCATTCAGAACGCGAGACTAAGGATGAGTGCAACAATGTCGGAAAACCAAAATAGCCTTATAATGACATAATAAGGAGGCCCGGCGCCTTATATGGTACTTATCAGCCGGACCAGCACGTCCAATCCAAAATTTTCGCCCCGCATGGGCAATTTTCGGATTTTTTTCTCCCGTTGCAGCGATCTTGTCGGGATTTGGACCAGGCCTGGGCTTAATTTTGGCCCAAAATGTCGGAATTGGGCACAGGCAAACGCAATTTTTTTTTCCAAAATTTGTCGGGATTGGGATCAGGCATTTGGGAATCCCGACAAATTTGGTCCGATTTTGGCCTTTAGGCCTCTTCCAATCCCGACAAATTCGCCCAAAATCAGCGATTTGGGAACAGGCCTTTGGTGAGATAATCCGGGGTCCTCGAGCACCCCATTTTGCCCCCATTAACAACTTTCCACGTCTTACAGCGTTTTTTTGCGCCCTGCATCGTCTCAGATGTCTCCCGAGTGCATATCTGTGATTTTAGTTCCTGTGTTTTAAGGCGACTTTCATAGGAATCCAGGGATGATAGGATAAGGTATTATTATATCATGATGGCGTGTACATTATTGTCTTTCAAGTCCTTATCAAATATTACAGTTCATCTGTAGAGCGGCCGCTTACATCCGAACCCTAAGAAAAACGACTCGATCAGGAGCAGGAACATAAGAAACCAATAAGGGCATTGACAACTTGTTCAACAACTTGAAGGCTTCAAAAATACGGGTGGGGCATCAAAGCGGAACAACGGAGGAATCAGACTTTGACTCCGGCCCCGGCCCGCTCCGGGCCGGCTCCAGTTACGGCTTGCCAGCTGAATCATCGACAGCATTGAACATTACATAGCACAGTATTTGTGCTGTGAGACAACCCCTCTTTCCATGTCCAGATGATCTACCTGCCCACGAATAGTCTGTTTAATTTATGGACCATCCGACGGCTAGTCTCCCTAGTCAGCCCAAATGATCAGAGTAGTTTTTCTGGAAAAAAAAAAAAAAGACAAAAAATACCTGATAATGGGGTTGGGCACCTGCCGATTGAAAAGCGTGCAGTTTGCACTTGTTTACACATTGATCACACTTGGTTTTGGTCTTTGTTTCATCTTGAAACGGGCCCAATTGGATCCACAACTCAGCAAAAATTAAGCCGGCACAACTAATTTTCTAAGGATTAGTATTTAAACAAAACCTTCAGAGGGATTTTCGAAATATTGGGAACTGAAGATATGGTGATCAATCTTGGTAGCGATCCACTCATTCCGAGGGCAATAATGTAGCTCCGTGAAATTCCTCTGAACGTTTTGTTTGTTTGCTTGTTATATCCATCTTGAAAAGATAAGATATGGTGATTGCATCGGTGCCTGAAACGTGGGCACCGCCCCGAGACGGGGATCATTCGTGTTACTCTGTGACATGTAACACGATCGAATCGGCTCAGCTTCGACGCGTCGCGCTCGTACTTCGCCTACTTCCACGCTCTACTACGACAAATGGGCAAGAAAAGATCACCAAAACAACTAGCTGCTCTCTCTGGTGCCCGTACCATCCGATCAGGCCTCCTCAAAGAGAAAAGCATCCCAACTATACGCACACCACCTCGCTCATTGACGCGCGCACAGCTCTATGCTTCGTCCCTCAAGGAACGAATAAACGAACAAAACACGGAAATAATATCTCTAGAATCCTCAAACACGCAGCTACAGTCTCACAATATGCTTTTACAAGGCCAACTTGATGACTCCGCAACACTAATCCAATCGTTAGAAGATGAAAATGCTGTGTCTCTTCGGGAGCTCTCCAACATTAAGATCGACTTGCAGGACGCGTACCAGCAGATATATGATCAATCGTCTATCATCAAGCAGAAGAACCAGCGAATAAACCGTCTTGTGCGCGACAAATCCGTGTTAGCGGCAAAATTGGCTTGTCTAAAGCAAGAAGTATTGCAAGCGGTTCTGCGCGCGGAGGCTGCGGAGAAAGTTTCTGCATCTGAGTCCCTTCGCATCGAGGGCCTTCTTCAAACTATAGGTCGCCTGCAAGGAACTGTCAAGTCACATCGAGAACGCAATAAGGAAGTCTACAAAACCTTGCGCGCCACCAAGATGCGTGAGAAGCGTGCCAAAACCGACCTCGAAAAGGCCAGGAAAGGGGTTCGCACGAAGTCCAAGTGGTCTGGGATGAATCGCAGGGCCTATGACTCCCAATATCGCTCCCTTGCACTCGCTTTTACCCGTGCTGGCTGCGCGCAAGCCCGCCTCGGCCCGCTGCTTTCTCGAGTCGGAAAGGTCTTTGGAATCAAAATAAAACGCACGATGAGCCGTCGAACCGTTGGACGAGTGGTCACTGAAGCTGGTATCAAGGTTCGGATTCAGCTTGGGCATGAACTCGCACGCGCCAAAGGTGGTTGCTTCTCTCCTGCCCAATTCAGGATGGTCTCTTATGCTGGTCGAATTTTCAAGCCATCTGTCTCAGCAGCGATGGAACCAGTAACCGTAACATCAAATGTGAAGCACGCCACCTCACATACGAAGCTCCCACATACACATCGGATCCAAACGAGCCCCAAACTGCGTTCCGAACACGTCTGGTTGAGGTGGATTATGCTCTCGATCACACCGCGCAAACTCAGTACGAGGGCTGGGATATCACCAATCATAAGATCGTCGATGCTTACATCAACAGCCCGCTCGGATGCCGCGACTCGCTTGAAGGCCATGCCTACGAACTCAATGATATGTGGCGAAAAATGGTGGCGTACAATTCCGATCATGCGTCTGATGTGCGCGCAGCTGCACGCAAATGTACCGAGCGGAAGCGTTTAGTGGCGGAATGCGATCTTGGCAAGCAGCAGATTGAAACCATGAGCGTCGCCGAGATTGAGGATGCACTGTGGGAGGTTGTCCAGGAGATGTGCGATGATCCTGCTGGTCTTGATCCGAGGTACCACCAACCACGATTCTACAACTCTTCAGAACTGATGTTTTGTAGCTCCATTCCAGATGACCTTCGTACTGAAGCTCTACAAGCACTCGCTGCTCATCTTGGTTCCAAGGCCTTCGAAGAACTCCCCGAAGCTCGCCAAAACATTTTGACCCGTACAGTTATCGCCGGTTGTTGCGCACACAAAGACCACAACTGCACCAAAGCCGGAGTTGCCGGGATGAGTGCTGCCTGGGAGCTTCTAGGTCTGACGCCACCCATTCTTCTCGCAAACAAGGATAATGCGGCAACAATTGCTCTGGGCGAGGATGCGGACTCAGAAGCGGTCGAACGAGCATTGAAGGCGAGCCAGCGCGGCGCATACAAACTGGTCTCGATCTGCGGCAATCTATTCCGTCACAAAGACGACAAGAAAGGCCACCAAGATCTTCATCGCCACTTCTTTGCCAAGGTCAAGTTCGATGTAACTGGTGAAAATTCCACGGTAAAATTCCCCGACACCTCCAATACTCGCTATGGAACTCATCTTGCTGGCGCTGCGGAGCTCATTTCATATCATTCTGGGTACCGCCACTTTCTCTCAATCATTTGCGACTCAAAACAGACGCCCGGTCTCAACCATTCGGAGCAGAATGCACTAAACGGGATCGAGGACGACGCGACGATGACAGAGTGCGGTGTGATGACTCTGTACAAGAACGCCGTTCCCGATGGATACCTCGAGGAGTCTCGCAAGGCCGGCATAAACCATATTGACCTTGCACCGCTCCACCGCAGAGTAATTGCTCACATTGAGAAATTAATAGAAAACCCCAATCTCCTTCTCGATCCGACAACACCTTGCGAGGAAGCGACGGTGGACGGCAAGCCTTTTCGGGATCAATTTGCGGTTGACTCGGTCCACTTCATGGCTGCTCGGCTCCCTCATCTGGAGAAAATTCTGGTGGCTTTCCTGAAGGCGACACTTCCGGCCTGGAAACGATTCTCTAAGGAGTTCGAAGCTGGCGGTATCATTGATTCGCTAACGCCTTCAGAAAAGCTCCTTATTTTTATCCCCGCCACAAACGACGCGAATGAGGGTGTTCTCGGAGGCTGGCGCGTACATTCACGAACTCGCTCCGCCAGCACCATCAACCACTTCAGTGCTCAGACGGCATATCACCGCAATGACACGGAGGCATTTGCAAATGCAAAACTCGACACAGAGGAAGATGCACTGTACGTTATGCGGCTTGCTCGCGTCGAGGATGCTAGCGGTGCCATGCGGAAATTTCGGGATGATCTGTTGGCGTTCAAGCAACAGGCTGCCGAGGAATCGCGTCAGAAGCAGAAGGACAAGGATGATGCAGCGGCAGCTAGGATCACGGAGCTGATGGCCGTCTCCCTCATCACAGATCCCGAACAGCTCACCAAACTCAAGAAGGATTTACTTCGCCGGCAGCTCGATGTACGCCGGGAGCTTTTGAAGGAGGATGTTATTGCCAAGACAAAGCTCAAGGATATGAAGAATAAACCCGATATGCTTAAAGCAATCATAGCATCAGACGAACGGTATGTTCACCTGTATCCACCCGCAAATTTTACAGATCTTGATCCGATGATTGGGGTAGTCGATTACAAGCGCTGTCTACGACCGAAAATGCAAGTGATACCCAGTCCCAATGACACCAAGTGTTCGATTGATACCCCACGGATTCATAATTACTTACTGTACACTCAATATAAAGGTTTTCCCGGATTTTTTTTGAAGGTTCTTGCATCGA
This sequence comes from Mycena sp. CBHHK59/15, assembly GCA_029204085.1. Lineage (NCBI taxonomy): Eukaryota > Fungi > Basidiomycota > Agaricomycetes > Agaricales > Mycenaceae > Mycena > Mycena sp. CBHHK59/15. The sequence goes on from JARGXW010001283.1 coordinate 8,425, forward strand.
TGAATCAAAATAAAAAATGACATGATGAAACGGCTCCGAAATTCACGTTGGGTTGATGGAAAAAATCTAATCTCCATCAGGGACGTAGGTTGTTATATAGAGAAAATCTTTCTCTCCGAAAGTTGGCTGAGAATGAAGTGGTTGGGCGGGGGCAGAGGAAAAGATAAAAAAACTGGTGATTTCTGTGAAACAGCGAGAGCAAACAGGGACAAATAGCACGCTTTTCGATCGGCAGGTGCCCAACCCCAGCACTGATATATGGTCTGATTTTACTCGCGCTATGAAAGCCGTAGGTGGGCCTTCCGGATTCGGTCAACCCAAAGCGGACGTTCCCACGATCCTTTTGACAGCTCCATCACGGCGCGTCAAGACTCAAGGCACTCTGGCGCGTCGCGTCCACCCCGCGCATTACAAACCCCCTCATGGCCCAGACCTCTTGGAATATCAATTGGGATATCCCAAACACGCCTGCTCCTCGCCGAAATCCCCTCTCATCCGCTACAAACCGCACGTCGGCACTCCCCCATCCACGACATCCATCCCTCAAACCTGGATCTCCTCATGGCGCGACACTTCAGCCGACCCATTTCTACTCAACTCCTATTCAATTTGGCTCCGTAGGAACCCCGGAAACTCCATTCAACTATTCTCCGCCACGTAAACGGAAGCGTGTCGAAGTCGACGAAAATACTCCTGCTTCTTTGGCTTCGGAAATCTCCGGCCCATCTGCAAAGCATCAAAAGAGAGCATCCCCGCGTACGACTTCCCAAAAAATTGAAGCAGTTCTTCATGCCATAAAGGAGCAAAACTGGACCTTCCCTTCTTTTTTGTATCACATATTCCAAACCAAAGACGGCAAGGGGCTCGAAATTGGGAAGGACATCAAGCAAGATTTTACGGGCCAAATCAAAGCCTTCGGGGGAGTAAAAATGAAAGGCAAGAGTTGTGTGACATAGCAGATAGAGTAAAACCCAGAAAGCGAAGGTTGTGGCACGCATATACGTCGAGATGCGCGACGTCGTCAAGACGTGGCCTCAAAAAATGGTTGTGTTTGCCATTCCCGTGCTGATGCCAAGCCATCAAATTCACGAAGCCCTACCTACGGTATGACAGGCGCGAGTAAGACTAGACTATCCGACGGCGGGGTCTGACACTGAAAGGCAATTTGATCAGAAAAATGAGTCATAACAAAACTGGGACATCTTTTTTATTTAACTTTCGTCCTGCATGAAACAATAAATTGCTTAAATGGTGCCTAGAAGCCAATGGGGTAGGTCAGAAGGAAAAAACGCAGGTTTTGTGGTGTTTTCTACATAGCCTGCTGGTGGTCTGGCGAACTTTTGAGGCTTGTACATACACCAACAAGTAAAGTGTGAACTGCAAAAACCGCGAAGCGCGATAACACTTCACTTTCGCCGTCAGGCAAAATACCATAAGATAAAATCCACAAATTGTCGACAGAATGTAGATATCAATATAAATTGAATAACGGGGGGGCACAAATTCTAGAAATATGTCGATCATACAGCAAGTTCCTGTCCCTTTGTAAACCTCCGCGTCGATGAAGAGTCAACAGCAGTTAAGTCTGTGCCTCGACTGTCATTTTGGGGCAACGCGATACCAAGCTCGAAGTTGCCGCTGTTGTTCAGGTTCCCCTTCTCGTGGTGATCGAAAATCAAGTGGGAAATAGACGCGACGGTGTTCTTCGACCAGGCCTTTCCCATCGCGACGCGGAGGATGATGAGTTGCGGAGAAATGGCCTAAAAGTAGGGTAGTTGGGCCCGAAAGGCTACACAGCAGGCTGAACACATACGTAGAAATCGGCCCAGATCTGGAGGAAAGCGAAGGAAAACGGCGAGTTCCGGGCGTAGGAGATTACGTAGATAATGCCAATAACAGTGAACGGCAGAGCTGATTCAAGCAGAATGGCGACCAGTCCGGTATATGCATGGCAGTACTGCTCGCCAAGCATCGTTCGCACTCTGTTCCTGACGGAAAGCAATCTCCCGCAGATTAATGAAGTAACAATCACGTTAAGGCTTATTGTGAGCCAGAAATAGGGGACTCCAAAAGAGACAGAGTTGCCCGAGAAGAAACTTGCACCAGGAATAGCACTCTCATATATGAGCAGAATTGCCATCGCTGTGAACTCGATTAAAATCAACTCTACTAATAGCGCGTAAAGGCATACATACACATAGCGCCGAAGTAGATTAGAACCGGCAGCACGATAATCTTCATCGAAGAGCCCCAGATTATGTAGCAACGATATAACTGTAGTAGATTCAGAATGATGAGCAAAGAAAGGACAGAAGAGACAGCTCACTAGCAGGCCGTCTGCCATAAAGTTCATGCAGATGCCGGTCACTGTACCCAAAGTGTTGTACCATGCCGAGAGGTTCGCGCCGAGATACGCCGCTGGTCCTCCTAGGACATCCCGGTTATCGATCCAAATGAATTGGCCGAACACCGCGTTACAACTCGACGCGACCGTCCACAGAACTAGCATTACGCCGCTATAAAATATATAGAAAAAAGACTCCTTTCGAGCGTCGGTCGAAGAGCGGAGGAGGAGGTAGCTGGAAAGAAAGAACATGATGAGCTGCATGCCTGTAGAAGAGAAACACATTAAGCGTTGAATATGCACCAATAGAAAAGGTTTACTAACCGTACAAAATCGCGGTGATGTAGCTTCCGATGTAAAATGATCTCTCGAACGCAAATTCCGCCGGAGTGTCGAGCTGCAATCGAAAATTATCCATGGTGCGCAGGAATAAGGAGGAGGGCTTTGAATGAAAAGTAACTGTAGCTTCCGCCTGACCAATGTAAATACCCCGCGGAGGCGGATTGGACGGCCTTCGATAAGATCCTGCATGATGTTCATTTTGCAGGGTTGGCAGTCGGGGTACCTTAAGTACCTTGAGTGCTTTGCGCCACATGAGGTGTCGAAGGATGATGGATGACTAGCATGACTAAAACCGGGAGGAGCGCTGTCCACCTCTGAGTATTTGGCACCGAATAGCGGCTCGAACGATTCGAATCCAAAGATGACCACCGACTTCGTAGTCCAAGCGCTGGAGGATCCCACAGGTGAGGCCATCCCAATCTGTTTGCCAACAAAGTATTTATGGCGGCGTATTGAGACGTCCAGATTGAGCAAGCAGTCCAACTTTGCATCAGAGCGTACGACCCAGGTACTTCCGCACTAACACTGGATGTCAACTAAGTCGCCGACTGCGACTTTTGCCCCTGACAGCCGAGGTTTCGTTAAGAACGTTGGTCGGCGATGACATGTCGTTGCTTCATGCGTTTTTCCGGACAAACATTCGGGCTGGAGCACTGGGGGGCAAAATCTACATCGCAACCGACACCGCAGAAACCTCGATGGTTGGGATGGCCTTGTGGTGGGGAACAGGGCAAGAACCTTTCAGCACGTCAGTCACCCAAACCAACGCTATAAGTTCATGGACATGATATTTCCTAGTGACGAACAGAGGCGCGAGCTGCATGACTTTGTGTCCAAGTTATCGCCCGAGGCCCAAGAGTGGCACAGAACGACGGCAAGTGGATTGATCTTCTGATGTCTTCCTTTCTAAAACGAAAGCACGACAGTACCGCCCTTATTTTTCAGAGCTGACGGACAGATTGTTGGGCCCACAGGTATCGTGATATTCCCGTCCTCTTCGTAACTACGATGTCGAGCGAAGTTTGGAGGGTAAGTTGAACTCGTGGTATCTCAACTTGTTGGCAGTCGATCCGAAGCGGCGAAGGCAAGGAGTGGCGCGCGCGCTCATCGAAGCTGTGCGAATAAAGGCAAGTGCATATTGGCTTTTGCCCGCCACGACAGGCCATGATGCTGGCAACTCTAGGCGGCCCACTTTGAGCTCACCTTGGCCGCAACTAACGATATTAATGTACGTGTTGTAATGCTTAATGCTGAAAAAATGGATCTAATGGCCTTGCCTAGGTCGCAATTTATGGACACCTTGGTTTTGAAGTGAGAGGACGTATGAAAATGTCCGGTCCGCAGGGAGAATTTCCGGTCATCGTTCTGTCGCATGGTGGTGAAGAAGCAGGTAGTATGAAGAGTCGGAGTGAGCTAGTAGACTAGAATGGGTTGAGAAAGTTACCGTCGTGGAGTGCAAAGGAAAGTTGCAAGCACTGGCAGCAAACGCTGACGTCATGAAGTCTGACTAGTGTTTTCGCAGGCTTTTCTTAAAAAGGTTAACCGAGAAACACAAGAGAAACAAGCATAATAAAGAAGCAAGACGTAGAAACATAATGAAGTCGGACGCATATCGTCCTTCTGCTCGTACGTCTCAGGAAATACGGCCTAAATCATCCACGATGTAAATCGTCATATCTTGCATGGTACCCGCAAAGTGCTGCCTGCCCCACTCTTGGACCTTGGTGAAATCTCTGCACGTATGAAGGATATCTGATCGTTCCTTGGCTGCCTGAGATTTTTCTGACCATTGCCAAACCTTAACCCCAAGACCTCAGCGATATTCGACTGTAGAATGAATGACCTACGATAGTAGAGATGTCTGACGCACACATTATGGACTGCCTAAGAGATGATAAGCAGTGGCGCATGTGGCTGCTCGCAATGCCTTGGTGTTCGAAAGATAAGGAGAAGCATCGCACAAATTTAGTAGAGACATACCTTCCGACGTATGAGGGTAATACTCTGGATACATAGCCTTGCGTACCTCGTCCTGCTGATGATCAACACTGGTCCTTGATAGTACTGTCGAAAGACTTACGAGGCAGTGAAGCTCATGAAAGACGTCCAGCGCAAGCATGTATGTCGTGGGCTGGTCTCCCAAGATAGGGTAGGTCTTGTTCGCTAGACGTATGGCCTGATGACGAGGTATTTTGGAATATGCGACTATAACCGTGGTATGATTTGTCTAGAGCCGAAAGGCGATGTGGAGGATTGCTCACACTCATAGAGACTCTGCCACGCCCTGTCAACTTCATCGGAAGGCGGCTGGTCATAGACAGGTAGGTTTGGGCCGAATCCACTATGAAACTTGACCGCTTTATATTCAAGTACGTTTTGTGCCGGCGCTGGAATCAAGTCAACGAGGGACGGTAGACTCGAGGAGACTGATAGAACAATATAGAGCTTGCGGAAACAACGGGTTTGAGGGGCCATTGTGAGAGAGCCAGATCCAAAGCGTCGCTAAGTTGAAGGCCAAAGAAGTGGCAGTAACTACTAGCAGAAGCAGAAAAAGACGGGGCGACAACAACTTGTATGAAGAATCTGGAAGGATAATCGGAGATGGAGTCTCCCTAAGAGGTCGGTATGAGAACTTCATCGAGAGTCGCCGAAAATCTACAGTCCGGTTCGTCTTCGAAAAAATAGCCAAAATACCCGAGGGCCATGCGCGGGCGACGGGGAAGACGAAGTGTACCGAGTATGCAGCGAGGCAGAATGGAAGCTTTCGGCATGTTCTTATCGGGACAAGAGTAAGTAGCACAGGAATCCAGCACAGACTTACTTCAGAATCCGGAAGATGCGGAAGCCTCCCAGAACCAACTACCAAAGAGGCGAAGGTTTTTGGTTTTGCCGATCGCGTTCTTGATTACTACATCTCGTACATGATGACCCGAAAAATTCGCGTCACGCAGATAATAAATCAGCGGAGAATTCGCAGCCATGACGCCAGAAAAGTCCATTGTAACGCTTCGAATTCCCCGAACTTGTAGCTTCCAGTCAAAGACAAGGTGAGGCTCGAAACACCCACAAATACAGCGCCACTGCCACAGGTTGAATCTCTAAGTTATCATCACCACGTTCAACGATCCTTTACGCCCCTTTATCAGTGAGTGGCCATTGTAATACCAGCAACTGGTTCGAAATGTACGTAGGCAACGCGAAAAGATGGCTAAGATCAAAACGCGCATCCAACTTGAAAGATCATTCAAGTTGCTGTGAACTTGCTATGAACCTCACCATACCTCGCCACTAGTACTTCGGAGCCACCGATTCAATGCTGCCGTAGCTTTTCTGAACGTTCTTTACGACTCCGCGGGCTACGCCTTCTGTTTTCCGAGTTTACCTGGTCATCTTAGACCGATCAGCTAGCTTCTTCGAATCGACCGAAGTAGATCGACCACAGCAGCTCAATGCAGCGAATAAGGCAAACCCGTCCCGAGATTTGGTCTGCTCTACGTTATTTTTGGTCTTATAAATAACAAGAGCCAGTTCCGTGTCTTGGGTCATCTTCCCTTCAAAGGATAATGCAGGCCGTCGCGTACTACCAACTTATCGTCTGGCTTAACGTCGTTTTTGCGGTTCCATTTCCTGCTGCACTGCCGACCGGGCAACCCAACGAAAAACCCACTTCGATCAGTGAGTATCTCACCGTACGGGGGTCTCTTTGAACATGTACTGATATTTAGCCCTCACACGGTCAGCATTATTTACATCGGAGCGAAGCTTTAGACATAGCCTGAAACACTTCCAGGAGGGAAGCCCGTGGAAAGGAAACTGCACACGCTGTGTTGAGGGATCAGACAACTGAACTTTTCGCGTTTGAACAATGGAAAAGGTTGGATTATTTCTCGTTCTGAATGAAGTTGATCGCATAGATATAGGAGCGAGTACTACACATCGTCGGCCGTTCGGGACGCCCGCCATCCGCAGTCTACTATTTTCAACCACCTGCAATGGGAGGAGTACGTCGATTCACGTCTGAAAAATCATACAAGCTGATGCGAAACCTTTAGGCTTGCTCCAACCAATACTCCTTCTGTAACGCAATCTGCTGGTCTGATATTTGCGTACGAGCAGTGGGAGGACGGGGAAGATCAAACCAGCCCCGACCATAAAGAGTACACCTAGCTTATGACCGCCTTTTGTGGTCCTGATTTGCTTTCAGGCATCTGACACAAGGAGATAGGCTGGAAAAGGACGATGCGGATCTTCCGGAGACCGCGCAATCGGAGGAGTAATCCGCTCGTCTTTGACATTGCCAGAAAAGCTAAAGATCAAATTTGCAGGAACGAAACTCGCAATCCCCAATTAAAGGCAGCTAAACGCGCCAGTGAAGAACATAAGATGTCTTCTAGAGACGGCTCGGAGGTGGGGATTTTTGAGTACAGTCAATGGGAAAAGTGAAGCCCATCAGTCCCGAACTTGATCTGAACTTATGATAGCGCACATTCAGGAGAGAACATCCGGACGAGTCGAAAATGAACAGGCGCAAGGATATTACTACAGGCCCCGTTTTCTTCGCAAAAGTGCAATGGGACGAGTAAGTCATTCTCTCAACGCCCTCTGCCAGTGTACGTCGGCAAGGCTAACTAGATGGCAGATCTTGAAACATGGCTGGTAACTTTTCAGATACGAATTTAGCCCAGTAAGACAATAAAATATCCTCGACTTACATCGATGCTAATATGGCGGCAGAAACCGCACCTGTGGTTTCTTCAAGTCTTTTCTCGAGTTACTAAGAATACCTTGTTTTAGACTGTTCGCTGACCGCTATCGATGTTCCCCACTTTTACAATAATCGAGTTTAATTCAATCTCTTGGACTCGAACCTGTGTGAACTGGAGCTTGAAATTGTGTTTCGTTCGCTGGCACGAGTACTTGTTTGCTCTTGTAGTGCAGCTCCTTCCCAGTTTCTGTGTCCTGTATCCGAGTCGCGTCCAAATCCAGTCCTTCTGCAGGCCAAGCTCAACGAGCAGCCAGGAGAGATCTCGAGAAGTCTCCCGCGTCGTAAATTTTCGCACCTTGTCTTTGCTTGCGATGGCGACAACCTATGCTGCATTCTGTGCCATATGTGTGATGATCTTGAAGGTATTTCCCGTAGACAAACGCTGAAACAATTCTAACCTGTAACTCGTACGTCGAACCCTGAAGGAACTCAACTCTATCGTCCCTGAGCCATACATGGTACTGCCGGGCTCTCAACTTGCAATTCGGTCATAAGACTGACTTGCTGGCAATCGAAGGACGAGCCATTTCACATGCCCCAGGCCCAGGCGTACTGCCGAGGTGAATTCGCCTCTTGGGATCCCAAAATCACAACGCCTCCAGGGCTGTGAGCTCTTTAGGTATTTGAAAGGATCCTCAATATTCACCACTTTCTTCAGTTACATTCTGAGTTTGCTTCTGAAAGCGGCATTCATGCTCAAATGCAATGTTCCCATGCTGCGCCTCACGACAACGCTTCCGCTGCTCTGTCTTCCTCTTGTCCTGACACGGTTAATATGTTTCCATCAACGTGTAAGGCCACCTTCGCGGATTCTGGCCCCAACACTGGATGCTATTGTCCTATCGGCGTTCCCGATCGCTTGGTTTTTTGGCTTTCTCTATTATACGGAAGTTCCCAGCCTGCTCTTTGTGGTCGGAACAGTTGTCGCCGCTGCCCAAAATCAGCATTGGTTTGCCGCTTTGGTATCTTCTCGTTCAATTCCCAGTCGGGAGAGCTCAATAATGTCGGAAACGGTAGCTAGGTCTAGCGAGTTGTACATTTCGCCAGACGAACGTGATCTGGGTTCTCTATGCCTACGCATCGAGTCAACTCATGTATCTGCGGTTTAGACGCGCACCCCCTGGTGCCGAGCCGTTAAATAAGCTCTACGATCATCCAGCTCTTGCTGCCAACCCGAGTAACTGACAGCCCTCCGATTTAACTACATGCATGCTCATTATTCCTGTAGGTGATCTGGTCCGGTCGATCTTAAGTGCGCCCAAGATTTTTAGGGACATCCTCCCGGCATTCGTTCCTTATGCGCTGGTGCTTGCCCTTTTTTGTGCCTTTGTCGTCTGGAATGGAGGCATTGTTCTAGGTGCGAGATCTCTGAAGTCGGAGGATATGCGATCGTAATGTCTGCCAGGCGACAAGTCAAATCATATACCTTCACTTCATATCCCACAAGTGTATTACTTCGTTGCGTTTTCTGCTGCGTTTGGATGGCCTGTTCTCATTAGCGGCGACGGTGGGGTGATCGGCCTTATTCGTGAAGTACGATACCGAATGTTTGGCAGTAAATCGTATGTATGCCATCCTTCTTGACACATTCAATTGACTTCCAGACCGGCCTTTCTCTAGACGTATGCTGGCTACAGTATTGATATCTGCGCTGATGGCAGTCACCGTGAACCTTTACACGTTTGTTACTCGTTCATGCAGACTTCTTGCATCTGACCATACACTCTAGCATTCATCACCCCTTCTTGCTCTCTGACAACCGACACTACACGTTCTATATATGGCACAGAATATACATGCGGTACCCAGCTCCTTACCTCTTGATACCGATCTACATTGCCTGCGCATGGGCATGGTTTCTTCGTGTCGGTGCGTCCAAGACATTGACTACTTACAACTCGACTTGAAAGAGGAATAACACAATAGGCGTCAACCAAACTATCCTGCAGACGTTGGTACTCCCGGTCTTCGTCCTGCCTACACTGCTGCCCACGCCTCTTCTCGAGCCACGGTACTTCCTCATACCATATATCTTAATGAGATCGCAAGTACCGGACGTACCCGCTTGGGCCCTCGTCCTGGAAGGGGTATGGTACGCAGCCATCAATGCGGCGACGATGTGGGTGTTTCTGTACTTGCCCAGAGAGGGCGTGGGGCGGTTCATGTGGTAGATACCCAAAAATGTCATTGGCGATCAATTCGATCAAAGACCCAAAGGGATTTGGTACACAAAGCCAAACGCGGGTGTTTTCAACTTGCACTGTTACGAACGCGACGAATCCCTTTCACGTCTTATTCTGAACTTGACGAGCTCTGCGAAGTCCAGTAGCTTGACGCCATTACTACGCCATTTCCCTCCCTTTTCCCCCAACCATGTCCTCAGAAGCGAGCTCTAGTGGTCGCTCTAAACCTATAACCAGGAGTTCCATACGGCATTCTCTCAATCTAGCTGGGAAGGCTCTCGCAGACGTAATCAACAAGGATGGACGGGACTCGGATAAGGCAGGGAAGAAGGTTGCGAAGGACACTAGTTCTCGCCGCCTTAGTGCTACCGCTACCAACACGAAGCAGGCGACGCCGCGTGCGTCCATGGGTGATTCCAATAGACCACCCTCAATAGCGTCGAGGCGAACGGGTACGCCTGACTCGAAGACTGTTACTCGCCGACGTGTATCCGTTGCGGGAGCGAAGCTGTCGCTAGACGAGCAACCCCCAAAGCCCACCGAGCAGCCCCCAAAGCCGATCGAGCAACCCGCGAAGCCCACTGAGGCGACCCCGCAGAGTTCGGCGGTTAACAACAGATCGGCGTCGCTCAGACCGCGCTCCGGGGTATCTGCCCTTCCCAAATATCGCCCCAAGTCGATTGTCGGAGATGCTGCGAAACAGCCCCCATCACCCACGCGGGCTGGCGTTCGTAGACGTCTTAGTGATTCGGACGATGAAAAGGACGAGGAAGCTGCCCAGCATTCAAAGGTGGAGTCTGCTGCGGAGAAGGGCTTGCGGCCCATTAGTCCTCTTCCCCAAAGGGCCGCTTTCAAAGTCAATCTGACCAGCATCATCAACACAACCTCACCTGCGAATCTTACAAAGGCCAAGCCCGTCCCGTCGTCGTCCAGTAAAACCAAGGCTTCTCCCGCACGCCCGACCAAAACGGTCAAAACAACGGCCTCCTCCAACCCCACCGTCCCGCGACCGCCTTCGTCCTCATCTTCTTCCAATTCTTTCACGCCACGTACGCCAAAGACGCCAAATGGGAAGGTGGCGGTTGGGCTACGACGATCGGAGAAGACTAAAAGCAACCAGTCTAGTCCACTCCGTGACTCGCCACAGCGGGATGCCGAATCCCCTCTTGCCCAGCATTCGAGAAAGGGATCGAATCTCAGTGCACCATCGGGGGCTAATGAGGTCGGCAATATGTCCCACATCTCCGAAGGAGATAGTGAAGACAGTGAGACGGAGCATGTCGAACTGTTGTTGGCGCCAGTCGCCGCACTGGGAGCTCCGACGCCGGCGATGCCTCGTATGGTGCATTCCCGCCACCGTTCTCGTGCTGTTCCGCACACCCCCACCCGATCGCAGCTCCCTTCCCGCGCCAATCTGTCCTATTTGTCCCCCCTCCCGCCCGATAATGATAGCCCTCCGTCGCTCCGACCCCAACCAGTTGGAAACGCTATGGCGGGCCGGGGATCCATTTTGTCATGGGAGCAGCTTGCGACCGAGGCATCGCGGACGTTGGGGGAGGAGGAGATCGCCAGTATGCTCTCGGATATCCCAGCCCCCTTCCGTTCCGGAGCGGTTTCCCCGAACCTTCACCTGGAGGTGCCTGATAGCCCATGTCTCAGCACTCTGAACTCCCCTGGGGAGTTCGGGTCCATCTCTCAGGTCCTCTTGCCCGACGTAACACCCTCACCTGCTGTTCATGTCAATAGGTTCGGCAACAGCAACCGGGAGTCTGGCGTGAATGGTGTGGACGCCGCTATCGTCACTCTCTTGCGCCTGCAGCTGGCGTCTGCTGAAAACATTGCCAAGGAGCGGTTGTTCCAGCTCCAGTCCATGGAGGAGGAGATACACAATCTGAAGCAGGCACGTAAGCGAGACGCAGAGGAGCTTGAGAAACAGGTGGTGTATCTGGAGGATGAATTGCGTGGGAACCTGGAGATGAGAGAGCGCACAGAGGAGGATCGGACTGTCCATATCGCGTCCTTGGAGGATCAGCTCAGGCAGGCTGATGAATACCGCGATCAGGCCATCGACGAAGTCATTGTGCAGACTCGCGAGAACGTGCAGGCCGCGAACGACTTTGCGTTGAAGTCGCAACGCGCAAAAACATCCGCCGTGTGGTCTGCACGTGTTGCTGGCACACATTGGGCATTTGTCCGCGATTTTGCTGAAAGTGAGCAGGATGTTATCAAAGGCGACCGTGAGGTCCTGTCTGCGCTTCTTGCCGACGTGGATGAGGTGCAGAGGCGGATATTATCTTCATAATCTGTTGACTAACAATCTATTGTTGGGTGAGTTGATCTGGTCTTTTGTTGCACACAGTCCATGAGCTGACTCCTTCAGTAGCATCGTTTCATCCATTTGCTTTGTTATACCTCGAACGTTGTATACCACCATCTGTACTTATATTTTGTATTCACTTGCAACAATTATGCCAGCGGTGCTGTACGACAAGCGCATTATGGTCATAGAGTTGCAACGTTGATCATAAATAAGTGCATGGCAGTACACGGTGATGATCACATTTTGTCCGTTCGAATTGTCCAGGTTACTGCAAGGGTTACCATGTGAGGTAGCTCAAAGCAAGACTGCCGCTAGAAGGCCCGCGCCGAGCACCACTGCGAATTTTCCTTCCCCTCCGATGCCCGTGGGCCGTGCGGCGTTCGGTGCACTGGATGAAGGTGCGCTAGCCGAGGCGGTGTTGGAACCGCTGGCAGAGAGGCTAGCGGATGCGCTCGGCGAGCTGGCGGGTGCCGTTACGCTAGCGCTGGAGACCGGCGATGTGGCTGAATTCGACGCAGAGGTCGGGTCAGACACCGGAGGCACTGACAGTGACGACAGCGTCGACACCGAGAGGGAGAAAGAGATCGGGCTGGGGTTCGGACAACGGGTGAGGATTGCATAACTAACTACAAAGGAAGCGACGCACTGGCTAGGAGTCGGGGGCCCCAGGGTGGGGACCGTCGTTGGAAAGGATTCAGTTGATTGCGCACAGGCGCGCGGGACGAGTGTCAAGGCAAGTGCGAAGATTCTGGTATACTTCATAGTGCGCTGGTCACGAAAAGCACGAGCGTGCTACTTATATATGCCAGGGCCGTGTGGGAAAGGAGGGGAACCTTCAAGCTTCAAGTATTATCACATTCATAGATCAGGGGCGGTGCAAAGACATAAATGATAAGTTAAGTATTTTGGATATAGTATCAATTACTGTGCGCACTGGCATCTACTGCAGCCTTGCCTGGTGCTTGGTGCCCTCGCTCGCGTCGTGGTGCGCGGTGGTCAATTCCCCTTTGCATTCGAACTTTGGCGCGCTAAATTGGCACACTCATCATTTGCATGCCCATCACCAGTACCCGATTTGGTGAAAAATGATGGGAAAAATAAAAATGAAACTAGACATGGGAAATATCTTGTATAGCGCCACAAACATAGGAATACACTGGTATCTAGCCACCCTACATATAAGACATCCGATAACTTTTCAAAAAATTGTCGGCCGAAAAAAACAAAACAATGATGTCATTTCAACCCTAGGGTAGGGTCTCGGTACTTTTGCCGGATCACGTGCCCCCGTATTGGGGACCATACACCTTCCTTTGGCCATTCTACGGTGGAAGGAACCCATGTATAAGTAAAATCTGCAACTCTCACCGCCCTGAGGCCCAACCAGGACAATTCCAGAGGGGTTTTTTTTTTCGAGGCCAAAAAAACGACACCGTGGGGAAAAATGAGATCTGTTCGCCCACTGTACAAGGCTCGAGATGTCAGAAAAACCGTAACCTGGTTTCAAGGGGCTGGTTGGTTAGAAAAGTCCGTCCAGTCATGGTGGGTTTGACGATCCCCCATCGACCAACCACGGCGTTGAATCAGTAGTTGCGGTGGCGCCGGGATGGGCACAAACAACGATCGACGTGCAGATTATCTCTGCACTTCACGCAAGCAACCGTGCTCATACAATAATACAAGCTGGCATTCATTTTCATGCTAATTGAACAACTGCATTTTGCGTGAGATAGCGACTCACTGGGATAAAACGAAACACACAATAGGACCTAATCACGTCTCCTTCTCGGAGGGGGTGAGCGCGAGCGCGAGTCCCTATCTCCTCGCCTACCACGTCCCCGGTCTCCCCATCCACCCCCACGATGCGGCGGAGAATCTCTACTTCGCCTCGGTGGTGGGACACGTCGGTCTGACCTATCCAGGTCGCGGTCTCTGTCCCGATCCCGATCCCGGTCGCGGCCAAGATCAGCTCCGCCACGGCCACCGCCACGGCCACCGCCACGGGCGCTGCGTGGTGCCGCGTTCGAATCGCCTCGCCAGTGTCCACCACCTCGCCCGGCGCCTGGTGCAGCACCAGCCGATGCGAGACTGCCCGCACCCCCCCAGCCGCTGTCCCCTTTCCCTGAGCCGAGCCCGGCGCCTGTGCGCCACCCATTCGTGGGAGCTGGGGCCGCACCCTTGATGCTAATTTCTGTTGGCAGCGTTACATTTTTTGGGAGCAGAACCGCGATGAGAAGGTAATCCCCGGGAATGAAGCGCAGGTCCTCGAGGGTACGCTCGCGGTCGCTGGATTCGCGTGGGGCTGGCGCGTCCTCGAGGAGCCGAGGAGCGGTTGAGTTGGTAGTCCCCGGTTCGCCTAGAATATCGCGCGAGTAGACCATTCCGAGCTCTTTTTGTGCGAAGCGTCCTTTATTTCCGGGGTCCGCGAACACTGTGCGGAATGAGAAACGCGCGAGTGGATGTCGATATTCAGCGACGTGCGGCGCGGTGTTGCGGAGCGTAGTCAGGACCTCGCGAAGACTGGCGTCTTTCCTATAAAAGGTCTAGATAAGGGAGGACAGAATTATGAGAGAATTTACCAGGTAAAGAGCTGCTGTTCATCCGTTGTTGGAAGTGTGCCATCCTCAAATAGAGTGAGTCTGTGGAAGCTCCCGATTTTGACGAAAGTCCGTATGAGAAACGGGACAATCTGACCATCCGTCAGGACAAGGGCGAGAGACTGAGACAAATGCAAACCTTTTCCCTCGAGAACGAAGTCTCATCCACTGGCGTCGATTCAACGTCCATGGTAAGTTTTGTATGTCCTTGTTTGTCGGCAGCTTCTCAAATGACCAAGTTCTGGCATGGACATGCATGGTTCTGAGGTTCTCCGTCAGCTTGTCGTGAATGTATGGGCTGAGCTGTGCTATGATTTCTATGTCCTCTACTTTTCTGGGACCCAGATGGCCGTGAGGCAAAACTCGGATTTACGTAATCAAGACAGGGACTTGTCTCGCCAAATTGGCGGTTCCGTCTACTTGTACCAATCGTACTAATTGACTGTAAACAGTATCGCTGGAACTCCATACAACTTCGGAGTATTCTACAACAAGTGTCCCTCTGGCGGGCGCATACCTTGACTCTCACCTTCCTTATCTATCCGCTCCTCTACGACCAAGCATCTAGATCTTCAAGTTGCGTGGCGGAATCCACCCACGTATATCGCGGCATCTAGTATTACATTTTGAGTGTACATGTACTTCTCGCCTACCTCGCGCGTTGCGTGTATATGTTATGTATATGGACCCCGTCTCAACACACCGAATGCCGAAAACTAAAAAAGGTGGGCGCGGTCTGCGGACAGACAAACGGGCAGGAAAAGAAACAGATAATCACGCAGCGACATTCGCCAGCACGCCAAGCGCCTCGATTACGCGCCCCGCGTCGAGCTTCCAGCGTGCGTCCGTCGCCTTGCCGCTCGTCGAGCACGTCTCCGCGCAGTCGAACTCGTTCAGCCGCCGAATCAGCTTCTCGTCGCTGCCCACCGCAAGCACCAGGTCGAGGTCCCCGTGCGCACCGCCCGTGTCGTCCGCCGTGTCCGGCGACGCCCATCCGCCGCGCTGCAGCGGTGACTGTGCGGGCCCGCCCGGGTGCAGGATCGCGCCGACGGCCGTCGAGCGTGAGACGTTGTTCGGGAGCACTAGGAAGCTGTTCTCGCCCGGGATGATGCGCAGGCCGTAGCGCTCGCCGAGGCTGGGCGGGCCAGAGCATATTAGCGGAGTGTCGGTGAACGAACGAACACAGGGGAACGCCTACCTGTCGAAGATGTGGTTCTGCGCCTCAGCCGCCTGGCGGAGCGCCCACTGGCGGTCACCACAGTCCTCGGACGTCTCCCCGGTCCAGAAGCGCCACACGACGCTCGCCTCGCGCTCCTCGACGAACGAGCCCGGCGTGCGCTCCGTGAACTTTTACCTCCGTCAGCACTCACACTCTCCACCGATGGACATATGCACCACGCACGTAGTTCAGGATCTCAATGCACGAGCTCTTCCACGTCAAATTAAAGCTCGCGACCATATTGATCCACCCGCCAGGCAGCGACGCGGCCGTGTTCACCGGGTTCGGCACGCCGCCGTTGCGCGAGCCCTTGCGCAACATGTGGCTCAACAACCCAGTGGACGCCCGCCGCTCTTCCGTCTTCGGACGGATGAAGCACCCATTCTCCGCGACGATCCCGAGGCGTGGCACCTCGCGCGCGACGCGCGCAACCACGCCCGCGACGGGAAGCCCGCTCAGCAGCCATACGTCGTTGCGCCGGTCCGCCGCGAAGCGCCGCAGCACGCTGAGCGCCGCCTCGAGCCCCGCGTCGTCGGTGGGGTCGGCAGCGGCGGCGACAGGCCCCTTCGGGCGCGTCCACAGCGTGCCCTCAAAGTCGAGGAGCACGAGACGCTTCGTGGAGTGCTTATAGCGGGGGAGCACGCGGTGCATGTCGAGGCTCGGCGCGGGCTGCTGCGACTGCAGGACCTGCTCTGTGTGCGAGCGCAGGCAGCGCGAGAGGAACGTCGTCACGAACGCCTGCCCCGTCTGCGTCGTGACGTGGTTGTGTAGGTCCTGCGGGGGCGGGGTCAGCATTCATTAAAACGCAATTTTTTTTATGGGGCGCGCACCTCCCAGCGCGAGAGCATCTCGTCGTCGCTCATCGTGAGCGCCTGGTTGATCGCGGCCGCAGTACCGCGCGTGTCCCAGGGATTGATGGCGATACACGAGCGGAAGCCGCTGTAACTGTACGAGCCGGTGAACTCGCTCAGGATGAGTGGGCGGTGGCGCCCTTCCTGGCACTCGACGAACTCATGCGTTCGCAGCGCCATGCCCTCGCGCAGGCTCGTGACGAGGAACGCGTCCGCGACGGTGAGCAGCGCGAGGTACTGCGAGAACGTCAAGTCCTGCGTCGGGAGGAACACGACTGGCTGGTAGGTAAGCGTCGAGAAGCGCGAGTTGATGTGCCGTCACGATGTCGGCGATGTTCCCGCGAGGTCGGACGTCGTCGTCTGCAGCGCGACTTGGATGAGGACCACCTGCGGGCAGTGTGTTAGGTGGGTGATGAGAGGTAAATAGGGGCGGACCTTTTGCCTGGAACTCGGGTATTTTTCGAGAAACATTTGGAACGCGAGGAGCTTGTGGCGCACGCCCTGGATCTCGTCGAGCTTGTCGCGACCCACGACGATCTTCATCCCCGCGTAGCGCTGCTTCAGCACCTGGACCCACTCTGCCACATCCGGCTCGCGTCTAGCAGGTATCGATGAGTTGGGTTTCTGTTACAGCCAAAGAACGAAACCCACTTCTTCTCCTCGAGCTGCTGCAAGTCGATGCCCATGGGGAACACACCGACGTCGACAAAGCGCATGCGGCGGCCCTCGCCCTCGCCCTCGCTGACCTGGATGCCGCGCGGGAGTGCCTCGTACGCCATGATGCGGCTCACGGTCTGGCGGAAGTGGCGCGCGTAGTTGGCTGTCTGGAAACCGACGAGGTCCGCGGCGAGGAGGCCGCTGAGGAGCGGGCGGCGCACGGAAAGGCAGCGGAAGATCTCGGACGAGGGGAAGGCGACGTGCATGAAGAAGCCGATGGGGGCGTGCGGCGGGAGGCGAGGCGACGCGCGCAGGAGCGCGGGGACGAGCATGAGGTGGTAGTCGTTGACCCAGACTGGGTGAGAATCAGAGACACGAAAGAGTAAATTAGTGGGGACGCACTGATGTCGCCGTCCTGGTAGTTTGCGATGATGGCGTCGGCGAAGCGCTGGTTGACGGCGACGTACTGCTTGAAGGACGCGGACTCGTAGAACATTTTTGTCTTTGGGGCGTCGGGAATGGCGTAGTGGAGACACGGCCAGAGGACCTGGTGGCAGAACTCGTCGTAGCAGCTCTCAAACTCGGCGTCAGGGATCCAGACGGGGAGACTGGCATGCTCGAGCAGCATGCCCTTGTCAACGGCGCGGCGGAGGGGCTCGCTGAACGAGTCGGTGTGGGTGCCGATGGTGCCTACCCAGATTTTTTTGGTGAGCTTGGAGCCCATGCTCACAATGGCATTTTTTAGGCCGCCGTTGCAGTGGGAGTTCTGCTCGACGTGCCATTCGTCGCGGTCGATCTCGGGGCGGCGGGAGGACGAGCGGGACGAGCGCTGGAGGCGAGGGCGGCCCTGGTGGTCGGTGTGGGTTGTGTGGTGCTTGCGGGAGGTGGGGGGTGCGGCGGCGAGGGTGCTGGGGAGGTTGGAGAAGGGGTTGACGCTCTCTGCGCGCGGGAGAGGCTGCGGGGTGGGGTTCCGGGAGCTGCCGCTGATGAGGTC
Source organism: Mycena sp. CBHHK59/15 (assembly GCA_029204085.1). Taxonomy (NCBI): domain Eukaryota; kingdom Fungi; phylum Basidiomycota; class Agaricomycetes; order Agaricales; family Mycenaceae; genus Mycena; species Mycena sp. CBHHK59/15. Next base: position 26,697 of record JARGXW010001283.1, read on the forward strand.
GTCGACGATGCTCTTGAGGGGCGCGGGGGCACCGTTGGGGGTGTTGCCCTTGCGCAGGGGGGCG
>JARGXW010001284.1:0-26754 GCA_029204085.1 Mycena sp. CBHHK59/15
CCTGATTCTCTCTTAGCCAAAAGAGGTGTCACCCCCGCCCTCTCCCGGACATGCTTCCCCTCCAGGAAGTCCAAACTCCCTTTTCACCGAATCTCCGCCCTCGCCCCCGCCGACGCCCCCTCGGTCGCGCACTGCGGGCATCAGTGCCTCTCGAGGCATCAAAATCTACGACCCGGCTTCCGTCAGCCCGGGCAGCAAGTTAGCCACGAAGTCGCGCCTCGCCAAGGCATCGGTGGCGCCCGGCATCCCGAGAGCATCCCCGGCTCCATGCTCCGTGCAACCTGCCACCGCCGAAGCTCCGCCTGGAGCGTCCTCGGTCGCCAACGACCCAATGCAAGTAAATCCGGTCCTACTCTTGTGCCCGATAATAGCACTAGCATGAACGTCGACGTCGATGTAACAGAGGAGATTGGGCCGATGTTGTCATCGATGTCGCCCTTTGCTCAAGTGATCGGAAACGAAGATATTGGCGACTTCGACGATCAGCCAGGATTCTCCGGCGGCTTTTATGATCCTGGGGACGACCCTTACTCTGGGTAATCGCAATTATTTTGGCGGCGCTCGGAAACTTACCCTTTTATGCAGTCTTCGACCCGTCGTGGATAGTTATGTTGGCCAATACGACTTCGAGGACGACTCTGCGTCCAGAGCGGAATCGCTCATGGACGAGGTGGATCAGTTTTTACAAACGATACCGTAAGTCTCCCTCTGCATATACGCGACGGCAGAGCTCTGACATCATTTTCCAGACTTGAGCACGTAAGGTAAATGTGTCAATCCTTTATTCAAAGAAGGAGTGGCTTTTGATGTGTGTTCACAGACAACCAGTAAACGATTATAGGCCGTCGCAACCTCTGCATGCCCCTGTCCCACTGATGTAAATATTATCGCCCTCGTCCTTCGTATTTATGTCAATCAAACATTTTTTACGCAGCCGAAAATGGACCTGGAGTGGATGTGTTACGATCAAAGTGATAAGCAGCGTAAACCCAGAATAGTCTGCGAAAATGCAATGCTCAAGGATTGCACGGAACCTGAAGGTAAAACACTGCGATTCGGCGCATTTGTTCTGTCACGGACCCTTGCAATTTACTAATTACGAGTCATGGATATCCTTCTGTTCCTGCCGGGTTGCAACCGCTCACCAATTCGGGCGACTGTTCCAAAGATTCTGATGGTGCAGTCTCATACATATGAATATGACCAAAAAGAACAGGTAAGCAGTTCCCATCCTACGACACCAGCCCAAAAACAACCGATCAGTGCTATTCTACTGCCATGTCGACGCGAGGTGTGGGTATCTCCTTTCTTCCACACACGTGGAGACCCTGCTGAGGCGCATGAAAGTCCCGGTCGACCTACACACCCTGGGGCTGGTGCTGTGCTCTGTTCTGGAGCTCACGCCGACAGAACTCGACTTCACTACCGAGCCATTTCAACCGCTTCGAGGAAAAAATGGAACGTGTTTTGCTTTCCCCAATCATGGAGTACATCCCTTCGACTGGAAGGCTTACACATCGGCTGCGGTTAATGAAATTACCGAAAGATATGCACGACCTCACGTTCAAGCACCCGTCGATCGTGTGGTATCGAGGCTGCGAAGTATGCCGGGTTTGTGACCTGGACACCAGACCTCTCCAAGTTTTGAAGAAGTCAGAGTGGGTTGTTTCGGCCAAGAGCAGGCGGCCGATATCATCTTATAACGTTGAGCCATCAAGAATATACACATCTCCGCATCTGTCGCAACCCGCCTCCGTCTCGTACTCGGTTTTGCACATATGGACTGACGAAAGTCCTCGAACTTGTGGGTTTCCGCGAATCTATCCTCTTGTAAGCACGTTCCTTCTCACTAGCACCCGCGTTGACGTGCAGACGCAGCGGTGTTGTCACGTTCACGCAGAGGCGTTGATCATCGACCCGTGGGAGTTTGAAGCAATCCGAACATCCAGGCCACCCTCTCTGGGCTTGCTACTTGCTTCCCCAATGCTCGGTATGGCGTTAGAGTTTGCAAGGAGTCGAATATGTTGATAGCTACAGGTGACACACTTCAGTCCAATTCTTGACGGCTTCTTGACCCGCGCAGGGGACCATTTCCGCTAGCATTCCAACGCATCCTACAAGCCGCGGAGGACGGCATGGTTGCAGTGCTGAATGCACCACCCTCTGACTGTAGAAGTGACATCAAGAAATGGGTACATGACCACTGGGTTGACAGACCTCGCGGCACGCAGCAAATACTTGAACATTGTACCGCATTGTTCGACAACCTGTATCCGACTTCCCGCCGGCCTGAGTGGGCCACTCTTGTCAGGAACGATATTTTGATGGATTTGAAGCGCATCCAGATCCAGCCAGTAATTGCCGATTGCTATCGTCGCTTTGTCGTCCTTGACGCGAGTCCGGGTGGTTCGAACCCGTGCGAGGCTGACGAGGCCAGTTGCATTGCATTGCGGCGTATCGGGGCACCCACTAACCCTTCAAACAGGTCGAATGGACAGCGCTCGGCGTGTTTAGTTTCAACGACAACTTCCTCACGGGTTGACGCCGTGATTCTCGGACCGACATACAGATCACATTGAACAATGATGGCGAGTTTCGAGTACACAATCAACTGCCTTCGAGTCAGTATTCATATTGACGGATACCTATGGGGATATCAGTACGCACAAAAGAAACAATTTCGTGCCGGAAATGAGATGAATATCAGAAGAAACGACATGCGATGGTGTATGGTACAGGGGGATGAATGACAGAGGAATCTAGCATCGGTAGTTAGCAAGCCAGACAGTGTCCCGAGTCGCCCCTGTTGATAATATTCCATTAGAACTGATTGGATGCGGAACAGACTAGCGCTCATAATATTGTCGGCAAGTGGCGGCGTTGGTGTCGATGCACTGGGACGGCAATACAAGATGACTAGTTGCTTGTTGGTCGGAGGAAGTAGAGAAGAGGCACGGTGGAGAATATTAAGGAACGAACGTCGGAGGCCTGGCACGAAGACCAAGTTCGTGTCTAGATCTGGATGCTATGCGGCCCCGAATCGCCGACAAGCACAAGAAGCAGCCCCGTCTTGGGGATCGGAGGGCCCTTTGGTATGTAGCAGGCACGAATCTAGATTGTTCGAGCTCAATTAAACTTCAAAAACGTCCGCTTCGCCTAGCTTGCTTTGTTTCGAGCGCGACCACATCTTAGACACTGATTCATTGCATTTTTTGACCCTGAGACTGTTGTCTGAGACACGCCAACGAAGTCACGGCGTTAATGAGCATAGCATGCAAGACCGCCTAGACTCGAGAAGAATATCTTGGCTGCAGGGTCACAAAGCTCCAAGCAGTCTGCAGGGAGAGTTCTTGTCGGTGTAAGCGACGCGGGGGAGTGGCCAGAATGCCACCAAGGCGCAACCTCGCCAAGGGCGCGAGGGTAGAGATCGCCAGCGTGAGACTGACGGGCGAGAAGGGTATCCGCGGAACGTTTCGGATGTCGCGCCTCTGCATAGAGCTTTCAAGGGATTAACGAGCTCAGGGGGGTGGGGGGGCTCTGGTAGAGCACGGTTGCACGATCTCCCCAAGATCGTGCTGAGGGAATCAAAGGCGACTTCAATTTCAGGCTCCGCTTAAAGTTCACGTCCATGTCACGTTACTGTGCTTTGTTGTGTGACGTCGTTTAACTCGTCCCGAACTTTTAATTTTACATTGATTCAATTTTGCATATGTTCACCAAGAACCATCCCTTCGCCGACGGCCCGTATCTTGTCGGCAGTATGCCGCACCTATCCTCGATAAGAGAATTGCGTTGCCGCGTGCTTCTGGCACCTCAGCAACATGCCAAAACACTGGTGATCTGGGACGTCTTGCTTGACTTTTTTGTCCTGCATGAAAAGAAAAAAAAAATCGTAGAAATGATGCCTAGATGCCAATAGAATAGGGGGTTTTTTTTTTTGGAGGTCTTGTGGTATTTTCGACATAGCCTGCGGTCTGGCGATCTGGCATTCTTTTGAGGCTTGTTCAAGCTTGTACAAACTTGTATGTACAAGCACCGGCAAGTAAAATCCCGATGAAAAGCAGACCGAGTCGACTTGGATTCGAATGCCTTTCAAGTAATCAAGTCCGCGCGCCACTGCCGTACAATGATGATGTGCATCAGTTCGTTCCTTAAGAAGTTGTAGATCTGAATCCCACTGATGTGTACCCTCGTCGCAAGTTGATGAATAGCAATAACGGAATTGTCGGTAAAGGCTATCGAGAGAGATACGCCTCCGAGTCAGTCACTACGAGTAACACTGGCTCCTACCGGGACTCGCACGTAGCGCCAGGTGTGTTCACGACCCTGAGGTATAATGTCGGAAATGCCAGATCTTTTGTGTAGTCTGACACCCAATATTCCTTTCCATAACATCGACAATGTCTCTCCCTCAAAGCTTTTGCCCCGTCGGAGATGTCGGTAGCGCGGAACCGGGTGGCAAACGTGGTCCGCAGTGAGAAACGGATGTGCGGATGTGCACGATGCGATCTACGTCCGTTCAGATCGGCAGCCTTGTCCACCAATCAACCTACACCTGCAGCAACGGGATGCGGGCTCGGTATTTCTCTGTTGTACTTAATTCCGGCGAGGCAGTGACTCCCGCCAGTCAATCTCCATCCCGACATCCAGGGTCAATGTAACGGTAGACTGAAGCTGTTTCAGCAGTCAATACTATTAACCGTTATCCCTTCAATTTTCGACTGTGCATTGTCACCGCTGCGGTGACATTACCACGCTTCGAAGTTCAAATTTGATCCAGGGTGGAGTCAGTGCGTGATTCGGACTTGTGGGCAAGAAGCCTTTGAGGTTCTTTGCGCTAGGTATCCATTAGGCCCGGAAACAAATTCACCCTGATATACCCATTGACTTGACTCGTACCTTATGTAAGTTCGACTGATCCGTAAACTCCGATTAATCTTCCGCATTGCCGTTTCAAGACAAGAGCGGTTGTTTGTGCATGTTTATTCGTAGTAAAAAAAGCTGACAGAAACATGTGTTTGTCTATTACAGCTATCTTGTTTCATTTTCGCATCGGCCTTGACTGGCCACCACTGTACCTGCTTCAGCTGCCTATCGCGATCCGGATCGTGTGATAAATCCGAATATTTGTTCCGGCGGTATGTCCTGACGGTCCGCAGTAGAAAAGCACAGTAAGATTCTCACCATTCCGAAAAACTATCCGTGCCGAGTGCAAGTTGTCGTTGCAAATTCGCTTCGAACCCTCCACGCCGAGTCCGCGGAAGTAAACGCGATGATCGGCGATTCCATGCGATATCGGCTACGTCGGTAGCGAGGACCTTTCAACATGAGTCGGGTTAAAAATACTTGTAACTTAGTGCTCAGTCCAACGGTGTGTTTGAGGGCTCGTGGGTAGATTTCCACCGAGGCTAACGCGTTCCGAGAGTGAAGATGGGGCAGAGTGACGGCAAGAGGAGGCTTGCGTAACTGCGGCTTCCTGTTTTGGCCTGCGGAAGCAGTCGTCCGCTGTGCCCGACTCGGTTTGCTGGTCATTAGCCTTTGTCAACGCCACCGGCTGCTACTAGACGATAATCGCAACCATCGCGGATCTGCTTGGCATCTTTACTTGCGGCTCGGAGACTGACGTTGCGCAGCGGCGGCACGGCGGAGACCGTGTCAACTTGAAGTTGACCATAATGAAACGAATGCCGCATTGAATCGCGTCTGAATAGTGCCAGTGGCTTGATTGAATCCATGTCGATGCTGGTCTCTTTCCCCGTTGCTTCAGGCGCTGAGGCCGGCATGCTTGCAACGCGCAGTAAACGTGCCTTGCGGCGGTGAGATAACCAGTCTCATCTTGCCCGTGGCCACATTTGGCCACAAAGTGGTGTACAGATAGCTAACATACGTCACGCTTCCGCGATCGCCCATCTTCCGATACTACGGCTGCTTCGGCGTTTTCTCTGTGATACGATATCCCGATTGATTTCCTCAGGCTGCTTGGCTCGGCCTGGCCCGCATACAGACTACACGTTATTTAACCTGCGACCCAACAATCATCCAAACCCACAGTCTGCGCTCGCTACATATGCCTTCGTTCGCTCAGGACGCTGAGAAGGGACCCGTCGTCCTGTCTCCCAACGCGTTTACCTCGTTGTCGCCGCAACGGACCATTTCGTCCACGCCGCCCTCCTCCTCCAAGGACATCCCTCCTCTCGCCCTTAAGCCGAAGCCGAAGCCGAAGCGGAAGATCAGCCGTTGGATTCAGTTCCAGCTGTGGTTCAACACGTACCGGTAAAGCCACTTGGTTCGACACCACAGTGCCCTTCCTGACCGAATTCAAACCTGAAAGGAAATTCTACACGCTCACTGTTACCCTTAATTTTATCGGCCTTGTTCTGGCGGCCACCGGGAAATGGCAGTATCCGAGACAATACACGGGAGCCTTCGTCCTGGGGAACCTCCAAGCCGCCATTTTGGTGAGGAACGAGCTTTTCGGCCGTTTTTTATACCTGGTCGTCAATACCTTATTCGCAAAGGCAAGTTTTTGCCATCCTGTCATTTGACACGTTCTTACTGAGCGTACATAGTGGCCCCCGCTCTGGTTCCGTCTGGCTTGCACGTCGACCCTGCAGGTAATCGCTTCCAGTCTTTTCCATAAACCTTTATTAATGGTCCGTGCTTTCAGCATCTCGGAGGGATCCATTCTGGCTGCGCGACCTCAGGCGCCGTTTGGCTACTCTTCCGCATCGTGCTGATCATCGTCGACTACCAGCACTTCCCTGCTTCGATAATCACTGCCGGGGCGGTCACCAACTTCGCCGTCTTGATTTCTATCCTTTCGGCCGTAAGTCGTATCCCATCCAGCCAAAGCAATTCGTATTTACCTTGTCTTCCAGCTTCCCTGGGTGCGCGAATCCCACCACAAGTAAGCCAATAGCTTCTGACTGAGGTGGGGATGGCTTTCTGATCGTGCTCAGTTGTTTCGAAGGATACCATCGATTAGTTGGATGGTAAGGAGATCCGGTACCGGTTTTCGAATGCCATCTGACAACCCCCCCCCCCCTTCGTAGGCTTGGCCTAGCTTCCAGTGAGTATCATATCATACTCGGGACGTGAGCCGGCAATAATTGTGCTCAGCATGGATATTTGTTGTGTTGGGAGATAGCTACGACGTCGAGACCCGTACGTGGAACCCACATGGCGTCCGCGTCCTCCGCCAACAGGACACAATCTTCGCATTGGGGATGACGGTATTGTAAGGCCGAATTTAGTCCGACTTCTTAGGCGCTTCGCTGACGCGTTGTTCGGGTAGCATCATCATCCCCTGGGTGACACTACGCAAAGTGCCCGTCGTCGTCGAAGTTGTATGTCATTCGTGACGACTGTAACCGCGATTGACCGCTTTCTAGCCATCTCCCAAAGTCGCCGTAATTCGCTTCGAGCGTGGAATGCAGCAGGGCCTTCTAGCGAGGATTTCGCGAGGATCCATCCTGGAGTATCACGCATTTGGTATAATATCGTAGGTTCCCTGATCTAGGCAGTGGCTAGATTCAGGCGCTGACGCAATTGATAGCCAAGGCCGTCAGTCCAAGGAACATTACCTCATTTGTGGAGTCCAGGGAGATTTCACTCAGAGCCTCGTCGATCATCCGCCAACACATTTATGGACTCGGCAACTGAAGGTCAGTATTACATCACCGCTTCTCGCGTTTGTCTAATCAGTTGACCAGTTCGCCGGAGTTTCCAACACCTCGAAGATCTACAGGCGGGGTATTAGAGTGTGCACAGGAACAGGACTCGGAGCCGCACTCTCGACATGTTTGCAGGTGAGGTCCTCGGAATCCCTCATAGCCGGCTTCTTTTGCTGATGTTTCCTATTCGAAGAGTCCTGATTGGTGCATATTTTATTGCAACCGGGGCCGACCCCCCAACTAACCAGCAATTGACCGTAGGTATCTCATCTGGATGGGTTCGGATCAAGCGAAAACCTTTGGACCTACAATCTCGGCATTAATCCGGACCCTGCCTCCTGAGCAGTATACACTGTGGGATTCGAAAGAACGAGGTCCGTCCGCGGGCCGCCCCACAGGGTATTCCGACGTGCTGAGTTCCTTATTTCAGGCGGGCGGCCTGACACCATGAAACTGATCAAAGAGGTCTACGAATCGTGGAACGCCGAAGTTGTCTTTATCACTTCCAATCTGGGGGGCAACACCGAGATGATGGCGGGCTGCAAGAAGGAGGGTATACCCGCGTTTGGCACACTCGTACGTCCTGGATCTTATCTGCACGACCATTGAGACTGAAGTTCGACGTAACAGTGGGATTTCTGAGATGCAAGTCGACGCTTTAGACCATGGAGGCGGCGACATGCATTTTTAGAGCTGTTTCATCCGCAATAGATTACCTACCCATCTATATTCAATAATTTAACAATATTGTTAGCACGCTGGTATGCTCGACGCTTGTTCTGAGCAAGAAATGCCTGAATGATTCGATTTAGCAGCTTGAACATACTTATCATACAGGGACAAACTAGGTACTATGAGGGTGGTCTCCGCTATGTAGCCGTCTTCCCAGCCACTTCTGTCGGCAGTGGCTGGATGGGAGGGATGAATATGTTGCGCCTATACCACTGTAGTTCTGTGGGTTTAATTCAGGACGTCAAGAAGAAGACCAAGGTGTATATATACTCACCTTTGATGGAACCACGGATGTCATCCAGTGCCCTAAATAGGTCAGGCATTATTTAAACGAGGATCTCCATATTATCTGAGAACGCGCGCCTGTGATTACTTTCAGAGAGTTTGGGTATACCAAGTTGAGGATACCATCGCCGAGATAATTCCTACGTAGCGCCAGGATTTGAATGAAACCAATCTCGAATAATAAAGATGGCGTACTTTGACGGAGGAAACGTCTGCACAGGGAACAGCAACATGGTCATTATCCGCGCTCATATGGGATGATCATGAACTTACCAATGATGCTATACGTGAGGTGAAAAATTAGTACTTTCGCACGCGTTCAACGAGAGGCGAATAACCGATAATGTAACCACTCCACGATTTCTGGCATTTGCTTCACAAGGAAAGCCCGGTCGGCATGCACAGAATTCCCAGCGAGTATACCGGTGCGTCTCTGAGGGACCCATTTCTTTATGTAGGCAAGGACGGCTTTAGAAACGTCTTCAAGTGAGTGAGGGGATTTCAAACACGCTTTTGTGAGACCAGACTGCGGGTGTCAGGGGTTGGATGAGCCCTGGGTCAGACTGGTTGAAACCGTTGAGGCACACACACGGCCATGCTGCTTGGTACACCATTCGTCCATGCTGAGGGGCACATGAGGCGAGAAAGATGCCCGAGGAGTTTGGCCACATACCCATCCAAACTTGCCTTGTCCGTACGAATTATAAATTCAACTCCGTCATCAACCAGATCCAGATTTCCGTTGGTAATGAGGACCTAACGCTGTTAGCCTTCAATAAAACCATCAGAACGCAGAAAACACGCTCACTGCGATCTCGAGAATCTTGTCCTTGTCAGGATCCAGACCGGTCATCTCACAATCCACCCAAATCACTGGACCGTCGGCATACGAAAGCTGTTTCGAGGCCATGCCGCGGCGCGGTGTAGGTCTAGGGTGGTAGAATCGAGGATGGAAAATAGGTAGAGTTCTGGTGTGTCGGAGGACACCGAGAAGAAGCATCTCATCGCGTAATGTGGTGGTCGGCAACCCTGCCGGAAATTCGTGATCACAAAACCGGTATTGCCGGATTAGGAAGATTCCCCCTATTTTTCGAGTCTTTGCTCAGAACATTCTTCCATCGGCCTATAAGACCTTGACTTGACCTCAGAATGCCATTTGTATGTATTAAATCTCGTTTGGGCTCCAATTTTAGGGGCACAAGTCCCCCAATCAGGGATTCAGTGGCCTTACCTTGTATCACTCCTCCTAAAATTCCGACTCTCAACAGGAATTTCTGGGTCCAAAGTTGCAGCAAGTTACATACTATAATTGATTTAGAACAAATTAATAGTTGCCGATTTTCGATATCTTCCCAGTGGACAGAGATATAGAGGGATTTATACTTGCAATTGACTGTTTTAGGTACATCCGGACAGTAAATGGAAAATCTGCTACAATCATTTTAACTAGTTATCTCATGCCACTATTTCACCCCACACAAACTTCTTGCAAAAGTTGCTGTAGGAAGTAGAAAACCGTCCTACCACTCTATGGGCATCTGTCGGAGTTTGAAATTAGCAGTGCATTGCCGACCACCACGTAATGCAACGCCAAACACAGTCTACCTTATCTTTCTACGTTCATGGCAGATCCATTGCATACCCTTGCTACTTTGCTAATGCAAAGTTCACCGTAAGTCGTGTTTCCCGTCAAGTTCCCAGTTGTTCCAAGTCAACGACAGACCTTCAGTTGAGATTGTTCCGGGTGGGGTTGAGCAGTGGTTTGGCGAAACTGTCGCTGGCGCTACCCAACCATCCACGTCATTCCCATTTCTCTATATGGATGGACATCTAGGTGTACCACAGAAAGTGCTATATCAACTCTATGTCTCCGGGCTCGAATTGCTCAACCTGAAGGATAAGCAAAAGGTTACGACTATGGCGTCAATCCCATCGCAGATGGATGCCTCGTGCGTTATTCTGCTGGCAAACCCTGCCCACCAAACCGTCTTGAATGTCCGAAAGCGTCTCATTCAGACAGGTGCTCTATCTGCAAAAACGGAACTCGGTTTCTCGGCGACATTGCTCTCAAGTTCTCGGCAATGCGCCAAAGAGTCCATTCTGTGGGCTCATCGACGCTGGATATTTGGTCGCCTCTATCCACACACGCTGTCCCAGGCCGATTCTCGCCCACTCCCGCCCACCGCTTCTTCTGAGATGCTAGAAATACCACCCGATGCCATTGCGGCTGAGTTCGAACTCATTTCGAAATGTTGCGAAGCCTATCCGCGCAACTACCATGCTTGGGCCCACCACCACTTTGTCACCGATAGTATCTTTGCCTCTCTTCGAGCGTCCAATACCCCTGATTCTCATTATCTTCGGCTACTCGCCGGTGAGATCGGGAACTTGCAGCGCTGGGTAGAGACTCATGTTTCCGATCATTCTGCTGTACATCAATTTTGCAGTATCGTTTCGCGACTGCAACTTCTTGTTTCACCACGCTACGATCCAACTTTGGCCAAGCTAGTTGATCCCGCCGTCTTGTTCGAGCATGCGATCTCTCTTACAACATCCTACCCATCTCATGAATCTCTTTGGATGTACATACGCGCCATGATCATCTTGTCGCCTGTGGGTGTGAGTACACTTGCATCAAGCGCAATATCATTGACCTCCGAACTCGATTCCCCGCTACGGGATCGTTTCATACTCTGGACTAAACGTAGTGGTACGACCACGGTGTGTTTGCATTTTACTGAACTCATCGATCCCATATTCACCAGTGGTCCACAGCTAACTTAGCCAAAAACTGTGGATTTTGGCTCGATATTCGGAATCGGGAGTTGAAGTCTAGGGATTGCTTTGAAATCACGAGATCGGTCCATGCAGTCCTCCAATCTTCAAAGCAACTATATGGCTAAATTTCGCGTCCAATCTGACATCAAATGCATAGTTTATCCATCGATGATTCCTATAGCTCAGTGCAGCACTACGCTCTTGAGATCCATTCGAAAGCCCAATCCTCGTTATCCATGTTGTCCTTAATCTCACGGTCCAATTGACCGTAGCCAACTTCAGCTTGCGAGTCAGAGGAGTGGAGCAAGTTTTTGGAACGGAGACTGTGGAGGATTGAGGCGCGGTGTATTTCACCGTTCGATTCGGGATGAATTGGGAGACTTAAAGTACTATCATCACAATAGGGTCAGTCAGAGTAGCTGATTCTGAGGCGATTCTGCCATGATTCTGCTGACGATGCGATTCTTGGAGTTGTTTTGTGTCAGAATCGTGGGAGAATCATCCCAATCTTGACCACCCCAATTCAAAATTGGTTCAAAATTGGATTCTGACGCGAATTGACAACAAATAGAATTATTATAATCACTCTGCTTGCCCAAAAGCCACCTTCACTAATGAGTATATATGTGATTCACAAAACAATTCCAAGAATTGCATCAGAATCATCAGCAGAATCGCCTCAGAATCAGCTACTTACTCTGACTGGCCCTAATGACGCGCACTATGCCCATCCAGAAGCGCTGGTATTCAAGAGGACACAGTGAAGCACCCATGTAGCAGGCGCATAGCAGGTACAGCGTGGAAGAATAAATCAACACGTTTCGACAAGTGGTTGGACAAGTGACTCGAAATTCGCGATTAGATTTCGAGTTCCCACGTGATCGAGATTCCCTACGTGTAACGTGTAAGCATTCCTTTCCGTTCTCCGTTGTGACGGTTGTCGTCCATATCAGTGCCATATCTTTCCTACTTTTTGGATGATTTGAGACTCTACACCGTGGCCCACTTTCTGACTTTGCCACCACAGTCCCTCAAAATGACGAAACGCAAAACATTCTGTGCTAGAAAGGCGTCTTGGCTCGCTTTTGGGCTCATAGCTTTAGCCTCTATCTCAGCAGCAGCTCAGGCTCAAAATTTGGATATATCTGATGTATTTAACCTCCAGTGTTTCATCCCGTTGTGTGTGGTTCTAACTTGCTTTTACAAGCCTCAGTCTGTGGACGGAACCAAAATCGTTCGTTAATTGTTTCAGGCCTCCTCATTGTCCCTCAGTCTTATGATTGCTCCCAGGCGGATTCAGGCTCCCAACATGATTTGGATCAAGCGGCTGAAGGTACCACTACTTCTTTCATATATATCATGACTTATCATGTCATCCGCATATTCAAAGCTACTCGGGCTTATAGGCAAGCCTTGGCTACGTTGTCGACAATGACTGCAAATCCGCCATTACACACATATGGCTCATCCTTTGTGGCGGGGAATAGCGCGAACTCCAGATCCCTACTTTCATCGTTTTTTCCAAATGTTCAAGGGCAAGGTCCCCTGGGAAGTGCAATGCGGATTGTGATCAAGCTCCAGCGCCAGATTGTCAATACTATTTTATCTGGAGCTGGGAAGGAGTCGAGGACAAAGCGCGAGGAAGCGAAGGGGAAAGCAATCAAGGTCATCGACTTGTTGCAACACTCGGCTGAATTAGGACACTCGGATGCGCTTTATACCCTTGCCCAAATATCTTTGGTAAGTTTTATTGTTTCATGTCTTGAGTGGTGTGTTTCATGTCGTTTTCGGAATAGTTTCCTCCTTCACAATATTTTCCTTCGGACCCGAAATTGGCGTACGATTCTTTTGCGGTTCACGCCTCCATTACCGGCAACGCCACTTCCCAGGGGTACCTTGCCTTCTTCTATGCTACAGGCTACCAGAAGGTGGCCCCGGTCGATCAATCAAGGGCACAGCTGTACTATACATTCGCGGCCAACGGAGGCGACAAAGGTGCACAGATGACTCTTGCTTACCGATACTGGAGCGGTATAGGCACTCTGGAGGACTGCAACCGGGCGGTTGACTGGTACGAGCTCGCCTCGGAGCAGGGTATATTTGGCACCATTAGTTGCTCGAATCAATTTTGACCTTCGAATAGCCATGGAAATGTTCCTGTCCGGGCCTCCTGGAGGGCGGACCCTCCCGCAGACACCAACAAGACTATCTGATCTTGTTGGTGGTGTTTATGGTCCCGGAGCCAGTGTGGCATCAACGGGAGCGAATGCTCAAAAGGCTGCCATCAGGGCAGGGATCTCGCGAGCCTCGGGAGAGACCTGGGAGGATATCCTTGATTACTACTTGGTTCGTCCATTTCAATTATGCATGATCGATTTGTCTGACGCTGCACAGTTCAATGCTGACCGTCGGGAGATTGAATTTGCATACCGCTTGGGTAAAATATTTTACCAAGGCAGTCTCTATCCTTCAAGGGGAGGTATTGGGTCAGGCAGTGAAGGCGTTGGAGCTGTTCCACGCGACTTCGAACGCGCCCGGCACTACTTCCTTTTGATCGCTCGGCTAGTTTGGCCGAGGGATCCTCTTAATCCATTGCATTACCAACCGACGCCTTTGAAGGATGACCACGCACCAGTGGTCTTTGCAGCCTCAAGCGCTGCTTTCCTTGGCCGCATGTATCTCAGAGGTGAGGGTGTCAAGGCGGATGCAGCCATGGCCAAGATGTGGTTCGAGAGAGGTAGCGAGCATGGGGACCGAGAGTGTCAGAATGGACTCGGCCTCATCTGGAGAGATGGTTTAGTGCCAAGTCTCAAGGCGGATTCCAAGAAAGCGCTGGCGTACTTTACTGCCGCAGCAAATCAAGAGCTCGCGGAGGCCCAGGTCAACGTGGCAAAATACCACTTCGGTATGCGTGCTGTAACTTGACTTGGGTCTTATGAACTGATGATTGCCAGGTCGTGGAGAAATAGCGCTAGCTTCAGCGTTCTTCGAGACTGCGGTCCTCTGTGGGTCGCCTTTCGAAGCCTACTATTACCTTGGCCAGATTCAATCTGACCAGGCTAGTACGCCTGGTATGCCCCCCGCTATCGCGTCCAGTTCGTGTGCCATGGCCGTGTCTTTTCACAAGATTATATCAGAACGAGGGGTATGGGGAGATGATCTCCTAAGAGATGCTGAAATCGCATGGATGTCTGGCACGGAGAGAGGGAAGGAGATGGCGATGCTGAAATGGTGGATAGCAGCGGAACGAGGTTCAGAGGTGGCGCAGAACAATCTAGCCTATGTCTTAGACCAAGGTCAGCGTCACATCTCTCTGTTCATTAGGCGTCACTTAGGAAGTTTCGTAGACAAGAGCGTTTTGCGTCTCACCCGTTTCTCTCCTACCACTCCTTCGAACGAAACAGCTCGATTGGCACTAACACAGTGGACTCGTGCGGCCGCCCAACGCAACATCGATGCCTTGGTCAAAGTAGGAGACTATTATTATCATGGCCTCGGTGTTTGGGAAGACACAGAGACGGCTCGCTTCGAAAAAGCTGCTAAGTACTACCAGTCTGCTGCAGACACTCAGCAAAGTGCTCTCGCTCTGTGGAACCTCGGTTGGATGTATGAGAATGGTGTTGGGGTTCCACAAGTATGTATCAGATTTAACAGGAGGTTGCCTGCTAACCCAGATGTGCTAGGATTTCCATCTTGCCAAGCGACACTACGATTTAGCGCTCGAGACGAACTCGGAAGCATCCTTTCCCGTTTACCTGTCCCTTTGCAAACTGTACGCCCGGAGTGTATGGCATACGCTTTTGGGTGGCAAAGGAGGTTTGAACATCTGGACCCTGGATGACGATGATGTAACTTGTGAGCTCTCGCGAGGCATTTGATTGCTTCGAGAGTTCTGAAGAACGTCTTTCTAGCATCGCCACCGAAGACGCCTGACGTGCGGGCGCTTGATACAGGGGCAGAACAAGACACGTCTGAGGATCCTGCTTTAGAGCAGGAGCGGACATACTACGGTGAGGAAGACGGCCCATGGTACTTGGGCAAGGCGCGGGACGAATTCCGTCGACGCACAGGCTCTCAACCTGCAAGAGAGGAGGACGACCCGATTCAGGTTCTTGTTCATTTGTTCTCGTAAATGCCTCTTACTGACTGTTTCCAAACTAGTGGGCGAGGGACCGCAGAAACGCTGAACAAGATCGGGAGACCGATTTTGGGCCCGATGACTATCTGGGTGGGCGTGGCGAAGGCGATGCTGACGAGTTCTCCGACACCGTGCTACTGCTGCTCCTGTGCCTGGCTGTCTCCGTTCTCATCTATGTGCGCACCCGTATCGTGGATAGAATGCGTAGAGATCAGCAACAGCAGCCGCAGCCGGGTGTCGATGGTAATGGCGCTCCCGCTAGAGCAAATGGTGTTTTTCCCCCTGCGGGTCCTGCCCGCGATGAGTGGGCGGTCCTGCGATGATGTCTGGTGCCACTGGCAACCTGTGTATCAGTAGTACTTTGGATGCATGTCCATGAACGGTATGTAAATATTAGAAGCAAAAGTACATAGTGGGTAATTAGTAAGATACGAGTTGGTTTTGAAGTGTCTGACCGAGAAGCCAAGCGGTCTGATTTTGGCCAGCAGCGGCAGCGGTTTGAATTTCCCAATTTGAACTTGGTTGTCTCACGTGCTTGCTGGCAATCGCGCTCCTCAGATTCCGTCTCCTCAAATCACGTCAAACCACGTCCTTTTCTTTGTGCTGTACCATCATCACATCATACCTACAAATGGCGTTCGACTTTGGTAGCTTGGAACCGTACATTGAGCAAATCCTCTCTGCTCCTGGCACGGACTTGGCGACAATTAGCGCAAAACGCGTCAGGAAGCAGTTGCAGGAGATGGACCCATCATTAACGGCGGCGTTTCTGAAAGAGCACAAGGAGGATGTCGATTTGGTGATCGCTCGGGTATTTGAGCAGGTCCAGGGCGCCAGCGGGAGCCAAGACTCTGAGGAGGCGGAAGAGCCCCCGGAAACCGTGTCGCGGAAGCGGCGGCAGAGTTCGGACGATGGATACCCCGTGAAGGAGGATGGTACAGAGGAGGATACTCCGCCACCAGTGAAGAAGGCCAAGAAGGCGGTAAAGCGGGAACTCAGTGATGCTGAACTCGCGCGGAAATTGTCAAGCGAGATCAACGGTCGCGCCCGCAGAAGCAACGGCAAACAGAAGGTCGCACCGTCAAATGGCACGCCTAAGAAGAGAAAGACGAAAGCGAAAAGCGCTGAAATGGTGGACACTGATGATGACAGCGATGCTACCCCGAACAAGAAGTCTACCTCGAAAAAGAGGTCGAGTGAAGGTGGTGCTGCAAGAGGGGGATTCGCGAAGCCATATCTGCTCAGGTATCTCCCTTCACCAATTGCGTGCCACATGATACTGATACTGGGCCTTGCCAACAGTGAACCTCTAGCTGCGGTGCTCGGGGTAGAAACAATGTCGCGCCCCCAGGTCGTTAAGCAATTGTGGGTCTACATCAAGTCGAATGAACTGGTCCGTTGGCTTGTCATCACCCCAATAAGCGCTCACGCAGACCCGATTACCATTAGCAAAATCCTTCGAATAAGCGGGAGATTATCTGCGATCTTGCTCTTAGACCCGTCTTCAATGTGGACAAGATTGACATGTTCAAAATGAATAAGGTTTTGGGACAGTACGTTGATTCCTCCACTGGGTCTACCAATCACTCTTGTCGTGTCTCTGTTAATCTAATGTGCATGAGCAGGCATCTTCATGAAATGGAGTAGTTCAAAACCAATAAACTGCCCGTCCAAATCTCAGTTCCACGGACGGTCAAATCCATCGCATTCATCATTTATCATTTTATCACGTTGCTCGTTTTACGTTTCCATCCATTATTGCTACTTAAACTGTATCATTCTCACCTCCTTGACGCGACATCGAGGCATTTCCCCCTGTCATTTGTCGGTGCTAATTCAATACAATGCCAAATTGCACCTGCGTTAAACGTTGATGGTCCTGCGTGATATCAGGAAAGCCACTGCAACTAGTGAAAAAATGAAACATGTCTTACCAACACTCGTTCTGATGTTTATCTAATGTCGGTCAATGATTATGGCAATACTCCGCGATCTGTGATTAGACAACGCGCAAGTGTACACTACTGTACAGGATATACGAACAACGAGAGGTTTACAAATGAACGAATAGAGGGAAATCGAAGAATAAATAAATACAGCCGAAAGATGCCACCGATTAACGAAATACCTGTGACAACCGCCTGGCGGTGGAACAAGCGATGCAAAGCGTTAAGCTGGTAGCAGAGAGTACGTGCTCTTCTTCCGGATCGTTCTCTTCCACATGCCCCTTGAGCTCATGGCGCCTCGCTGCGTCCGCTCTGGATAGCTCTTCCCCACAGAACTTGCAGAGCGTCGAGCTGGCTTCCAAGGCGTGAGCCTGCTCCGGTGAGCCCTTGTGTATCGCAGCATTCTTAATATGTCGCAGAACGTCGTTGGGCCGCGTGAACCGCTCATAGCACCCCGGCACGGTGCAGGGATGACGTTTCGGCGTCACGCGATTGGACTTCTTTCGCGGACGGGAGTCCATGTCATCCTCTGCGGGCTCGAAGTCGTCGTCATACTCTGGATCATCGTTGTGATACGATCCACGTTTGGCGCCCCGGCGACGCTGTGCTGTGTCCTGTGGGTGCTCTTCGAGGACGATCTGATTGGCAGGCGGCGGCCAGGGTCCCTCGACGTTCGGATATGCCAGGCCACCCTCAGGTTGGTCTGGTATCTGATAAAGCCTTCCCGTGTGTACAGGAGGCGATCTCCGAGGCGATCGGCGGAGCCCGGGCGCTGGAGAGCTGCTGGAGCTGAGGGTAGATGACGAATTGGGCGACGGAGAGAAGGCGTATGTAGTTGGAGCGTTGCTCGAAGTTCCGACTGATAATGTGCTGCTGGAAGAGGAAAAGGTGTCTTGCAGCGTTATGGTGGATAAAGGATTGCATGTGGGAGAAGATAGCAGTGGTGAAGCATCATCGTCGTTGTGGCTATGCAGAGGCCCAGATATCGAAACGGACTGAGGCGGAGGCGGAGAATCAACATGAACGCGGTCCAGCAACTGCTGCGACATCTCGTCGATCGTAGAATCGGGGCTATCGCTGGGTATCCCTTGGCCAGAGGCTTCGTCGACCACAGGTAAAGGGGATTCTGGGAACTGGCTCGATCCCGGCGAAAGCGATGGGGAGGCATGCGGTGATGGAGTTTCACAGAAATCGTTCGGAAAATCTCTGAATGCCTCTTCCTGAAATTCAACCTCGATTAGTTTTAACATGCGAAGATTCAAGACAGGGTATCTCACGGCAGTTCTTCCGAAAAGGTTGGTAGGCACGATTGCGCCAGTAACTCGTATCGGCTTGCCATCTCCTTGACGCCAGAGAAAAGAAAATTGTGCGGGGTCCTTATCCCAGTCGGGAGTTTCATTTTCGTTGAACCACAGCAGTGGTGTTTCCTCTAGCGGCCATAGGGTGAGCCTAGTAATCAATTCAATATCAGCGTCTATCGAATAAAATAGCAGTGGTCGCTTACTCTTGCTGCTCAGCTTTGTGAAAATCAAACCATTTGTTCATATCCGCGTCCTCGAGCGACTGGAGGGAAGTCTCATCCTGAGAAGACATTAGAGAGGGGGATGGCTTGATTATCGAGTCCAAACTTAAGCGATCTTTGAAGTTATTTGACATTGTGGGCGCGCCAAGGAACATGTGCTCACACCTGGAGTCAAGTTCCGGCTACGACCGAGTAATACTCTGCGGGTGCTGGCTTCCAGATAGTGGGCATTCAAGCGCCGTGAGCGGTGAGCCGCAAGGGATATCGATAATGAGTGGAAGAGTCCTTGGACTCGGCGCCGGCGACTTTCTGTGACGCCGGACAAAATTCAATTATGGACATAAAGTGGGATAACCTGTTCTGGGACCGCGTGTTGGCAATCCTATATATGTGGCAAGCAAAATGGCCGAAGATCAGTGGGGAACAGAGTACCCTTTTCCAAAGGGTCATTGATATCTACATGATGTGCTGGGAGCTTTACATCACTGTCTGTTCTGCGACCTCGGGAAAATCAACCTGGTTGAAGCAAACTTCAAGCAAAGTTCAAAGTATACTTAGCAACCTGGGTTATAGGTCCACTTGATGTTCTGTAGTGAGCGAAGAATGAGTGATCGACAGAACAGGGTTTGTGATTGAGTGCCCGTCGATCGGATAATTGCTCTTGTTATAGTGACCACGACGGCGACTCGCTCTACTGCGTGTATACCACACCGCCATTTCTTTTTGCTATTAGATTCTACTGTTACCAAACTTCTACACCCAAATGTCCACCACTACGTCGTCTACTACCAATGGGTCCTCTCCGGTGCGACTCCTGTCTGACCCAAATCTCGCCACCTGCCCTGACTTTGGCTCAGAGGCCTTTGAAGACATCCGAAAGGCTGTCGATGCTGATGATGCATCATGCAGTTGCCATCACTGTAATAGTCGTGACCAACTGGACCAAAAGGCCACTATGACAGAGTAATCTGTCATAGGTTCTGGGACTATATATACATGATTACACACATTTGCATGCATGTAACAATCACCAAACTCACGGCATCCTGGACTAAGAACAAAGCTCAGTGGATCCTTCAAGTGGAAGCTGACAGAGCACTCGAGCAGGCAGACGAAGCACGGTGCCAGCAGGACGCCGAGAAAGCTGCAGCTGAGGCTGCCAAGTTAGCTGAAGAAGAGAGGCTGTTATATCCATGCAGCCTCCCTCCTTCGACCGACTCCCTTCCAGCCATTCCGGCACCTCTGGTCGTCTCTAGGCTCCGGTCATTGACCGGAGCCACCCGGTCATCCGGACGAATTGGGTTTTTACGCAATGAAGGATTACTGAGTGTTTCCCGTTTATCCGTCTTCTCGTCTTCTTCCTTATTGTTCTACGACTTTACCATCAGCCCTCCTGACTTGTCTTATTGTCAAGAACCACCCTCCTTCCTATTTGGGAATACAATTAGCTACTTAGTATATATATCACTTTAATACGTCTTGTACATCAGATTGATAATTAACGTTGCTTGGCTTTTCTCCTCGCACTGAGTCGCCTTTGTATTCTCTACTCCTCTCCGGTACTCCGACTCCTGTCCCCTCTTCGGATTACCTGCCGGTCAAGGTAGTCACTCACCCTTACCTTCCTGTGGTGTTGTGATCCCTCCGTATACAGCTCCGGACCATCTTCCAGTCATCCGGTCATCCGGTCCTCCGGTCCTCAGTTCCCTGGCTCAGTATATAACAGAGGCTAGAAGTGGAAAAGAAGAAACCCCAATTAGGGGATTTTGATGTCAATAGTGCACCAGCCTCTTTCATTGAAGCTCGGATCTCTCCCTTCGCCCAAAAAAAACTTGAGAAGCGGGAATACTGCCCTCTTTGGCCATTTACCACTGGGGGACTCAACGAGGCTGCTGCCGCCCTAATTTCCTCCACTGATGATGGGTCATTGGTTAGGCTTGGTCGGATCGACACCAACCAGCTCACGGTCCAAACTGGTCCGTCTTCCAGCACGCACAAGAACATGGTCAGGGACGAGAACTTGTCCTATCGCGAGTTCTCGCTCAGATGGCACCGCTACATCAAAGAAATAATCCGAGCAAACTGGCCAAAACTCCATGTCAATGCACTTGCTCAGTTCTTCTACGGCCTCGATACCCATTCATTGCACGAACAGGAGCATGGCGATAAAATTATCCACATCTACGCTGACCGCTACAGGCTCGAATGGTTTAATACTCTCGGAACTCCGCAATCATTCAACCTCGCGATCATCAACGATGCTCTGCTGACGAAGATCAGCAATGAATTTTTCATGAAACTCCACACCAAGACCATCACGTCGTAAGTCCTTTTTTATCTCGCTTAAAAAAAAAAATGTCACCCACAGCTTTCGTTTCGTGCTCCTTTTATTCCATTCCTTTCCATCCACCCCTTCTAAATTTATCTATCTACCTCCATCATCTGCATCTACCTTCCAAACATCGAAATATCCACCCCAACCTCCAGTTCCAGCCAGCTGCATTGAGACTCCAGCCAGCGCACTCCACTTGCCCCTCCATAATCTCCACCTGAAACCAACTGCTTCCAGCCATACCCTCCGCCAGACTCCATGCGCAGCCAGAAGCTGAAAACAGAGAATTTCGATGACGGTCAGGCTTTTCAGACCGGCGCAGCAGGCAGGTCTACTGTCTGCGCCATCTGCCTCGGGATCCATCCATTTGTCTCAAAGTGCAGGTCGAAGATGTTGTGGAACGGTTCCCCAGCGTGGTGCTATCGGGATGAACGTGGGAAGCTTACCAATGGCGAGGGCATCAACATTTGCCTCGACTTCCAACGTTCCGGTGGTTGCAAAGGTCGAGCGGGCCCCAGACACATCCACAAGTGCTCTGGTTGTGGCGTGCCCAATCACAGAGCTGTGGGCTGTCATTATCGAGCGAGGCTCTAAGCCCCTCACTCCCCTCGTCGCAGACAAGTGGGAATCTGCTCTGCGAGCTACAGGTCTCATTTTTCGATACCCTTCAATACCCAATGGACTCCACCACAGTTTTAATATCTCTATTCCACCCATTCACTCCACTATCATGCCTCCTAATAGTTCCATACTGCGCGCCCATCTTAAACATTTCCAGCAAGTCATCTGCTCTGAATTCAGCGCGAGGCGCTACATCGGTCCATTTTCTGCAGAGCAAATTGAAGATCTCATCGGATTCTTCCAGTCGTCCCCACTTCCATGGTCCCAAAGCCGCATGAGCTCGAGAAGATGCGGCTCATCCAGAACTACTCATTTCCCTGGTCCCCTTGCGACAACCACACTTCTATTAATTACCACATCAATTCCGATGACTTCCCGTGCACCTGGGGCACCGTCAACACAATGTGTCTCAAGGTTTCGATGCTACCCCTGGCTTGCAAAATGCTGTTCGTGATGTGTCCGAGGTGTATTAGAATATACCCACCCACTCATCTCAATGGCCCGGGACAGTCCTTCGCCTTCCTGCTGACCTCTTTGACCTCTCACTCCGTCCCGAACTCGAATTGGCTTCAACCGACCTTTTTGCAGCAGACACCAGTGTCTGCTTCAGAGAATCCTCTGGAGCAGGTGTATATGGGCTCGTGGGGGATGCATTTGCAGATATCCTGTGGGGCCATGGAATTGGCCCTACTTCTAAATGGGTCAATGATTCTGCTTTTATCCGCATCCTGCGCATCTGTATTGTCCAGTACAACAAGAGACGAGCAGCTCTATGTCAGCATCTCGAAGCTCGAGATGGCTGTCACCAAACAGGTGGCCGTTTGTGGTGGGGCGGATCCAAACTGCCAGATGGCTCCATCAAAGAGTATGACGAGGATTTTGCCTTCCCAATCCAGGATCTATCGCACACCAGCCGACGCAGCGAGCTCGACTCCCAATACTCCTATAATTTTGATGACATCAATCACATCTCCGAGCCACTGGGTGTCCCATGGAAAATGGCCAAGGATATTCAATTTTCCAATGCTGCCCCATTCACAGGCATCATCTGGGACCTTGATTCGCACCACATCTCGCTCACTCTTGAGAAGAAGGCAAAGTATTCGGCCTCTATCATGGTGTGGAAATCTTGCCGAGCTCACATCCTATCTGATGTCCAGAAACTCCATGGAAAACTCATCCATTCATGCCTTATTATCCCCGAGGGACGTGCATACCTTACCAGCTTGGAGGCCATCCTCGGGGTCTTCCATAATCGTCCTTTCATGCCACGAAAGGCTCCCAGATCCACCACCGCTGACCTCGATTGGTGGCTCGAATGTCTATCCAGGCCTGACCTATCCTGATCTATCCTGGGTCCCTGCCAGGTCGCATTTCCATGCCATTATCTGAAGTCCATTGATTTTAATGAGCATTTTCTACAGGTCATTGACATCACAGCATACTCTGATGCCAGCTCCGGTATTGGAATTTCTGTCGTCGTCGGCCCTCACTGGCATGCATGGTGTCTTGTTGGTGGGTGGGAATCGAAGCTCAGGCACATTGGCTGGGCTGAGGCAGTCAGCTTTGAGTTCCTCGCTTGCACGCTCATCTCTGCACCCGGCGACAAACCTCCACATCTCTACCTCTACGGCGACAACTCAGGTGTGGTCGAAGGCTGGTGGAATGGCCGCAGCCCCAACTGGGAGATCAACACAATATTTCGTTGTATCCATTCCCTATCCACCCAAACTGGCACCACATTCCACACTTGTTACATCCGTTCCCACGCTAACCCCACCGACCTGCCTTCTCAGGGCAAGTATGGCTCTACCTCCCTCCTCCTACCTCCACTTCCCATCCCTGCCGAGCTAGCCCCATTCATCGTCGACTACGACACACCTGTCTCCAAGCCAATGGCCCAGCCACTTCCCAAAGTCCATTGCCCCAACAAGCACCCATATGAGCCCAATAACGGTGCGTGGATTGCCAAATTTGTGCAGCACGACTGAGCCTAAGCTCAAGTCCCGTGGAGCCAGCTCATCTCGCCCCAAACCATACCCATCCCGTCTTCCCCTCCACCCATCCCCTTTCCATCCACTCTGCTTTGCAGCCGAGCACCTCTACAAATGGTGGCCTTTAGCATCCAGATCGAACCGTCATTTCGCCGCTGCAGTCCCAGAAGCTGATTTACAAAATGTAACCAACATCCTCTCTCACTCATGGGCCAATGGAACCCTCGAGACATATGGCTCGGGGCTTCTCGTATTTCATTGCTTTTGTGACTCGTGAGGAGTACCCAAAGCCCAATGCACACCTGCTTCCTCCGACCTCCTCGCTGCTTTCCTCGCTGCAGCAGCAGGCAACTATGCAGGAAAAACCCTTGAAGGATTTCTATCTGGCATCCGTGCATGGCACATTCTTCACGGGGTACCCTGGGCTCCAAACAAGTCCAAATGCGGCTCTCACCCGTGTCGCGATCACACTCCAGCCCCAATCATCCACGAAGAAGAAGAGGCTGCCATACACTGTCGAGATCATTGCAGTTTTGTTAACACACCTCGACCCGGATATCCCTCTCGACGCGGCGGTAGGTTCGTGCCTAACAACAGGGTACTATTCGTGTGCCCGGCTGGGAGAACTCACTGTAAAAACACTCATGAGTTTCGACCTGAGCATCCATGTCAAGCCCAGCAATATCCGCAAGGAGACTGATCCGAACGGGCTTGCCATGACTGTTCTTGGCATCCCTGTCACCAAGAGCAAGCAGAGCAGCGAAAACATCTTCTACACTGCCCAAAACAACTCCACTTATCCCCGCCGAGCATTCGAAAACCACCTCCATGTGAACACACTGCCCCCCAATTCCCACCTCTTCTCGTACAAACACAAACAGTTCCACCGTCCACTCACCAAGACTGCGTCCATCACCCACTTTCCACCTCCACTAGCGAGACGAACAATATCCACAAATGAACAGAGGTTCTAAACCCCTTCGCCTCCCCCACTATGACATCACATGGTCACTTCCCCAGCACGTGTTAGTCATCGCAATGTCATTGTTGCAAGTTCATCGTCCATTCAAGTCATTTTCTTAGTTTCATTCACTGAAAAAAAAGAGAATGTGTATTTACAGATCCATTTCAATTATTTCCTTGGTGAATTTAAGCTACAAAGAGCCTTAAAAGGTCAGGTTGACAATGGACATGTTCTAAATTAAGTCCTTTTGCAAAGAGAATTTACACATCTGCCACATCAATTTTAAGGTAAATTTGCTGTCATTTCCTGCTCAGTAGTCTTATATATGCATCTAGTAGAGTACAGCAACATTGATGCTACAATAAAACCTTAGCATCATGGAGGCTAAGACTGGGGAACGTGGGGCATTTACAACTTGGATAATGGTGAGCTCAAGTCCGATGCAATGAGGGCTTGGTGCACAGAACATGGTATTGAACTACACTTCACCGCTTGCAACACATCTGTGCAGAACGGCAAATGCATGCACTTCTATTTCACCATCCAGAACAAGTCCCATGCCATGCACCTATCTTGTGGCACACCAGCAAACCTTTGAGATGAATTTTGTGTCACAGCAGCATATCTCCATGCACAAACACTGTCTAAATCACAGGGTGGCTGCACCCTCGTGAGTGCCTCAAGGGCTGTAAGCCCAACATCGCCCATCGCCATGAGATCGGCTGCCACGCTTTCGTCCTCATCAAGGGCCATAATCCTAAATTATATGCACGCTCCATTGAATGTGTGCTCATTGGCTATACCCACAGTCTAAGGTGTACAGATGCTGGGAAGTTTGACTAGGAAGGTCTATGACTCTCACAATGTCCACTTCATTGAGAGTGGTGACATCGTGAAAGTGTCTTACAACAGGGAACACCTTGCTGAGTGCCAGGTTACTGCTTCGCCGCCGACCTGTTGTGCCTGCAGGCATCCCAGATGACCAGTCTTCTCCTGACCTGTCCTGACTACATCCATTATCCCCACCGACACTGACATCCCTGCAGATGTGCTTGTCGCCCCTGACCTCATCCCTGCTGTCCCTGCCCCTCTTGCCCATTCCTCCCTTCATTGATTGACCTGCCCTACTTGCCCATGTCAGCCTGTCAGCCGTGCGCTGCAAACATTGCCGCTGACAATGGGGACGATGGCGAACTCACAATTTTCAAAGCCTGGGTGATACCATCACCTTGACTCCTGAGGCTGCACTAGCTGAACACATACATCACTGAGAACCCGATCGATGTCAAGTTCCCCGATGATCCACGAAACCACACCAAGGCCATGGCCTTGCCAGATGCTGAGAAATGGGTCGCAGGCACACACAAGGAGCTCAACAGCCTCTGGGATATGGGAGTGTACGAGCTAATCCTCCCTTCCAACGTGCTGCCAAACAAGATGATCCTTGACCTCAAACCCGTCTACACATGGAAACAGGATATGTCAGGCGAAGTCGTGCAGAACAAAGTTCGCTACTGCATCAAGGGATTCCGTCAAATATATGGCTGTGACTACATGACCACTACATCGCCCACAGTATGTTTGGAATCTTTCTGTGTGATCCTCCACTTTGTGGCTGCTCCGAACTGGAGTATACAGCAAGTCAATGTCAAGACCGCATTCCTCAATGCACTGCTCCCTGACAATGAAATCCAGTACACCTGCCAGCTGTGCCACTACGAGGAGCCAGGGAAGGAGTCCTGGCTGTGGAAGGTCGTCAAGAGCCTCTA
>JARGXW010001285.1:0-26717 GCA_029204085.1 Mycena sp. CBHHK59/15
TCGCAACAAATGAGATATTGAGATGCGGGGTCTTGGCAGTGCGCTGGAATTGGGGCACGTTAAATGTTGAGTGAGTCCGTTCGAATCTCTGATGTCCATGAAAACCGCCAACACAGGAGCCAGGCCTGACAAGCGATCCCCGATATTCGCTGTCCCACGACTGTAACGTGCTTGAGCCCCGCGACGTCCTCCTGGCTTCTCTGTCCACTTTGAGGTCTACTTTGTATGGAGAATATAACGGCATGGGCCTCTTCCTTCAAACTATGGTTGCAGAAGTTTAATTTACTGCTTTGATATGCCCAAACCAATCAATTTCGGGTATAGAATCATTCTGCGCGGCCACATTGGCAAAGAATATAAAATCGACAACGATAGATCTAATCTAACTACTGAATAGCACCTACTACACCACAAGTTTGAATAAAATATGAGCAGCAGAGAGCTGTGATTCTAGTAGAGACTGAAAGAGGAATAAACACTAGCCCATTTATCGGGCGGAGTTTTATCAAAGAAATAGTATCAAAATACTTCTTAAATCATTCCAAAAACACACCGGATTTTTTGGATTGTTCTATTGGGAAACCCCGGTTGCAGGCGGAAACCCCCCCTCCAAAAATAAACTCTATGTAGAAGCCCCGATTTCTGCCGGAGGCCAGCTGCCCGATGGACTGCCTAATTCGGACATGGTCCTTGAACCAACTGCCAGTTGAATTTTTTTTTTCTTGGCTATCAAGCCTGATTTTGACTGATGCAAAAAATGGTATATGGTTTGCCATGGATTCTCCGAGTGCCAGCTCCTGTGACCTTTTGAAATCTTGAGTGTGAGGTAAACACATGATCTTGCCCCCGTTCCACATCGGAAAAAAGAGACGGTCTCAGAAAAGAAACCTTAAGAGAGCAGGTCTGGGTCTGCCAACCCTGCGTGTGCAACATCAGCATATTACAATGCTGAGGCCTATGAGGGATAGTGGAGCTGAGAGACAAAAGATCTGCATAGGTAATCCCACATTCTGTATAGAAAAAATCAAATGGTCCTATTGATCAGCAAAAGCGAGCATAGTTTCAATTCCCACTCAGGCAGCCTCAGGCCCTCACTAGTGCATCTTCTTGATCTTATCTTCATGAAAATTGAACTCAAGAGGCTGAACAACAGCGAGTAGCTTGCCCTAATGCCTCTTCTTGGTCACCCTGGCCCATTGTGAGGAAGTTCTGCCACTGCCAGCTTCAAATTGAACACTAGGGCTGTGGACCATACTGTATACAGCTACAGTTGTATATTTGACGGGTCATTCAGAGTCAACCCGTCCTGTATACTGTACCGCTCAGATCAATTCCAGGAGCCTGACGGTACAGTACGGGCAAAAAAAGCGGCTGTAATACAGTAATATGGTTGGTCATACAGGCAAGCCAAAACAATTGTCATTCTCTCTTGAAATTCGAATCAAAATTCACCTTACGAGGTCGATTTTATAATCCAGAGGCATTAGGGACACAGAAGAAGCACATATGCCAGTGGCCGAGACATTCGGTAAGGATAATACTTCAGTTGACTCGGAGACACTCACTTGAAATTCCATAGCCACACAATCTATATCCATCTGACATGATTCTTCGACACTTCAATGGTCACCACAATAATTCGATGGGCTTCCCCCCTCCTAATGGACGACATTCCTGGGCATTAAGGACCCGTATAATTGTCTTGTACAGCTACGGTCAGCAGCCCTATTGAACACTACACATAACATGCCGCTTTAGTAGCCTTTTCAAACTGGCCTGAGACCTGAATGAACGTGTCGAGGGCTTTGAAGGCAAAACAACACAGTGAAGGCATCTCTCGACATGACTTTGGCACGGTTTGAAGAGAAATCTGAGAAAGATGTGTTATTTACTGGGGGACGCGTGGTTGAGCGGGTGGCCATGCGTCCTAGCCGGAAGTTCCCGGATGACGTAAACCTAACAAGTTTACGTTCGTGGGTTCAAATCCCACAGAACCGCAGGAGGGTTTAGTGGGTAGTGGCAGTGTTCTGCTGAGTCCCACAGTACCGTGACTTCATTGTCTCACGTGTCTGCATAAATGCATTCCCGCCCGGGGCCGCTCGCTACCTCAGCCAAAGCACCGGCGGCACGACGGGTGTCACTGAGCAATGCTTTTGCAGAGGCAGTGGCGCTACACCAAACATCCCAAAAAAAAAAAAAAAAAAAAAAATGTGTTATTTACTTGTGTCGGTATGGGCGCCTACGGCCGGAGGCTCGGATCACAGAAACCGTCCTCAAAATTTCTTATTTGGGGGTTTCTACGTAAGGGGGTTTCCGCCTGCAACCGGGGTTTCTCAATAGAATAATCCAGATTTTTCAAGAGCTTTTGACTCGTTAAGAGGGCATTGGAGCAAGGTACTGTACTATTTCAATTCGACAGTCACGCGTCACGCACCCCCGAATTTGGTACGTGGTCACGCATCACGGAGGGTAGCACCTGGAGGAGGAGGTATATTATACTGACACGGTCCCACAATTGGAACATTCAGTTTACTAAGTATGACATCGTAACTCTTGTAGGCTAAAAGTCACCCATCAATACATAGAACACACGTACTACCAAGAGGGGGCGGAAAATCTAGGTAGCCAATGAAAATCCCGGCCACCTAGCTACAGGACGGGTCTGTTACGAGTACTTATGTTTACATAATACTCGTTCCTTTCATTCCTCCGAGGGGCTAAAAGTCTCCCTATTTTCCCTTGTCTCCGATTTTTTAAGATAGTCTCCTTAGTGGCTGTGTCTGACTTCTTTTGTGGCTGTCCCTATACTTCGTTCACTTTTTCCTTACCCCTTTAGTGGCTGTGTGGCCTAGGGCTGTGCTGTTTTTATTTACCTCTGTCTCTTTCCCTGGTGTAACCGTGTGGGCACGTCCTACTAAGGCCTGATCTATTTGTACATGTTGATTGATGAAGCCTCTCTGCTAAATCCTCAATCAGAAACGCCTTCACGTTTGTAGCATGATGTCCTCCACAAGCAGCCAAAGCTAAGAGGCAAAGTGTCTCAAAATCCTAAAATCTCGGGATCCTTCTGGACAGATTTTTTAAAAGTAGTCAGATAAAAGTTTTTGTATCTCGGTTCAAGTGGCAGGGGGGGTTTACAAAATTCTGCCCAGAAGAATCCCGAGATATTATTAATATATTGAGATCAACCGCCAGCCGGAGGTACCAAGGGGGGTGAATCAGCCCAAAAACGTGAAGTGGCCAGGGCGCGCAATCACAGTAATAATCAATAATAATGACGTGTGACAGAGCGTGACCAACCGTGTTGAGAGGTGAAAATCCAGGACTAACACATTGAATCTCAGTGGAGGTCCAATATCTCACTTAAGAGAGTGTCAGAACCAGCTTCTGGGATCATCTTACATCTACAAGTATCATTAACATGGGGGAAAACCAAAATACCGCATCGGCGCGTTTTGATGTGGCTATGTGCTTATGTAAGTGGCCATCAGCGACCTTGTGCCCACCCCCAGTCCCATGCCGCTCATTCAGAGGGTACAAACATTAATAAGTCTAGTATATACCTCCTTCCAAGTCCCCCAGCAAATTTTCAATATTGCCCTGGACCTGCCGAAGTAAATACACGGCCTGGTTTGCCTGGGCCTCATTGAAATCACATCAATCATTTGGGTCTTCCAGGTTTGTCGTGTATCACTGTATGTCCGGGGTGGATTTGGGATGACCAGCTTACTAAGCGGCGTAATCGGCACGATGGGAAAAAAGATAAGTACGAGATCCTGCCGGGCGCAGCCACGGCCCTCTACCCCAAGTACGTAATAGGTAACTCCCCCTATTTTCCATACTATTACATTCAATTCGACAGGGGGTGTGACGCGTGACTCGTTCAAACTAGTTCGATTTTAGACAACCGACACGAAAATTTGGCAAATTTGACCTTTCTGGCAAACCCCTGTCAAAACGAACCACTGCCTGCTCTTGTCCGAGCCAATGAACTCAAATCAAACTCAAATCAAACCTACTGTACTATTTCGACCATAGGTTCAGGTGACGGGTGACGGAGGGTCATGAACTGAACCTATTTGGTACCAGTGACGGTGACAGTCGAGTTTCAGGCCCAAATAGGCTCAAAAACACCAAAAATTTATCTCCGGCATTCGCCGGACTGCCTTTTACGGGAATTTTGATGTGATTGCCGAGGAATGAACTTGAGAAAAATGAACTTAGTAGGTGACGGGTGACATGGCATGAACCTATGGTCGAAATAGTACAGTAATCTGGTAATAACATATTTTAGATCAGGGTTGCCGATCACGACGTCCTGGCAAATTGCGAGACTTGGACGCGAATAGTTCCATTCACAACGCGTAGATGGACATCCACCCCCGGGCTTTGCCGGTCATCCGTGCTACCGTAGGCAGGAGAGCTTTGGATCCGCTGGGATCAACTCTGAACTACACTAGACTTCATGAATTGAGTCTAGAAAGGGAGTCATGAGTGACGCAATGATGTACGAGATATTACAACGTGCCCAAGAGTTATTACCAAGCACGGAGAACTCGCGTAGTCTGAGACTTTGATTGGCTGCGATTCTACGTGAAGTCTCTGGAGACTAGTCTCTCCAGGACCCCGGATTATCGGCCCAAATGCCTGATCCTAATCCTGACAAATTTTGGAAAAAAAATTGCGTTTGGCCAGTGCCAAATCCCGACATTTTGGGCCAAAACTGAGCCCAGGCCTGGTCCAAATCCCGACAAGATCGCGACAGCGGGAGAAATTTTTTCGAAAATTGCCCATGTGGGGTTGGTCTGGGCCTGAATCCCGACAAATTTGGTCCGATTTTGGCCTAGGCCTGTTTCAATCCCGAC
Source organism: Mycena sp. CBHHK59/15 (assembly GCA_029204085.1). Taxonomy (NCBI): domain Eukaryota; kingdom Fungi; phylum Basidiomycota; class Agaricomycetes; order Agaricales; family Mycenaceae; genus Mycena; species Mycena sp. CBHHK59/15. Next base: position 4,866 of record JARGXW010001285.1, read on the forward strand.
AAATTTTTTTTTTTTTTTTTTTTTTTGGAGCGTTTGGGATAATTCAATCCCGACAAATTCGCCTCCTTTGGAACAGGCATTTGGTGGGATAATCCGGCCCACGGGAAAGCGTCGAGCCTGCAAGGTACCCGCCGGCAGATGCCGAGACACAATGTCATGGAGTAGGGTCTTGGACAGCTAATTCAGTTTTCGGACTTGGCGAGCCTGATATAAATGTAAAATTTTAGTGCAGGACGTCCGCAACCATCGCCATGGCTTACAACGAGACCGCCGTCCTGGAGCTCATCGACAACCAGGACTTCTACAATTTGAATCTCGGCCCGTTCTGTGTCGGGTGCGTCGTCGACCTAAATTCAAAATGTATGTGCTGACCCAATTCCGCTGGCGCAGTATCACAGCGCAGGTTTACATGATGGGGATCCTTAGTAAATTTACCGCACTCTTTCCGTCATCTGGCTTCGTGATGATTGGGTCCGTCGTGCAGCCCTGCAGATGTGGCAGTACTTCGAGGTGCGAGGCCCCGGTGTTGCTTCCTTTGAAACAGATATTTATTACGCGCGGGAATTTGCAGGAATACGCGAGTAAAGATAACCGGCCGATCAAGGCGCTCGTTGTGACACTTTTCTTCGCCAGCACGTTTCAATGTGCGACGGACTTGTATGTATCTTCTTTCTTTTTTGTTGCGATGCTAATGCAGATTTCCAGCTACATGATGTACGACACCTTCGTGACGGGATACGGCAGGATTGGGTACTGGAATAAATACGGGTGGCCGCAGATGTGAGGCACTTCCTTTCTCATTCTTCGTTCTCTGGGTGTTGATCGCATGTCCCCAGCTACGAGCTTGCATGGACGGTAAGCTGAACCGATTCCTCCCATGGCGTCCAGCTTGACGGCTGCGCGCAGGCATTCATCGCTGCACTGGCACAGGGCTTCTTCCTGCACCGCTGCTGGGCCATGACCCGGCGTCTCAGCGTGCTGGCTTGCGGTATCCTTGGGATGCTGGTGTGCTTCGGCGCCGGGCTTGCGTCGTCCATCAAACTGACCGACAAGCCATACTACACGTGAGCGCATTCCCCCGCATATCCGGGCTATCCCTGTTGAAAAGCCACACAGAGAAACGGCTGCAGTGGTAATAGAAGTCACCACGTGGCTCGTCGCGTATGTTTGTTCTACCTATTGAGCTGAATGTGTGTAACTGACGTCGAAACAGGACCTCAGGTCAATATCAGATTGTTAATGTGCCTCGATCCACTTCCTGACCGGCCCACACCCAGTTACGGATCTTGGGATTTCTATTATTTTGGTGCGCCTGGCTCGTTGGTATTCGCTGGTTGAAGGGCTCACGCTGTTCCAGATAATACACCTTCGCAAGCTCAGAACGGGATTCAAAAAGTGAGACCCCACCTCCTACTCATTTCAACTAAGACTAATGAGAATGTCTTCCAGCACCGTACGTATCTCCACCTTTTGTCGATTTACCACGCCAAATGTACCATCTACTTTAGGAGAAGGCAAGTCCCCACACCCCCGCCACCTCATCGTTTCTTAAGAGCGTCCCGCAGACCTTGTCCAGAATTGTGCGATTGACATTCGAGACCGCAGGTAGTTTGAACCATCTATCTTATCCTCCACTGCAACTAACACCGTGCGCTCAGCTCTGACATCCGTAATCGCCCTCTTGGACCTCGTCGTCTATATCACGACCGGCACAAAGACCTCAGCCAATATTGTCTGTGCGTTGACAACTTTTCTTTCTTTTCGCCGCGATGTCTTATCTTGTGTTCAAACCATGCAAGTCCAATTTCTGATGGGAAAAATGTACAACCACTCCGTTATGGTCACCCTCCTCGCGCGCAAGGTACGTTGTACACACTTCGTTTTCCATCGCGTTCGCCCCGACTGATCGTGGGTGCAGAAAATCCGCAACGAGTTCGACAGCAACAGCACCGGGTGCCAAGGGACCGACTCCGTGCGTCGAATTTCCCTCTCTCTCTTCCGCTCTCAAGTAGCTGGCACTGACATACACCATCAATGTGTAGGGCACCCCCAAAGTGAACCCGGCGGGCATCACCGTGACGCGGGTGAGCGAGCAGTGAATCCGCGAATCAATGCGCACAGCTGACCGTGAGGCTGCAGACGCAGATACGCGTGACGGAACACGTCGAGTACCCGATGAAGTCGTTGACGCCGATGGAAGGGAACGAGGAGGAAGATCTGGAGTTCCATACCAAGTTGGACAAGATCGACCGGATTGTCTGATGCGAATCATCACTCTTTTTAAATGTAAATAATCAATGTAACTTCCGATGGTCCTACGGGGCGTCGCGTCTCATATGGTTTCCTGTCGCTACCTCCTCTCCGCGTTGAGTTGGCTGTAACTGAGATTCGAAACTATCAAGGCATACTTGTGTCCTCCATCGTTCTCTCGAACTTCTTTCTTGAAAAACATGCTCTCAATGCCATAGATGGCTTCCCTGGTTGGGCACTCTGAGTCAATTCCATCCACTGGGGTCTCGTGCCAGAAAAAAGTACAAACATCCATAGAGATATAAAGTTCTTGAAGGGCTTTGATGGTCTGCAGTTGGACCGCGAAAGTCGAAAGACTTGGCGGCCAACCAGGTTACCTCTTTGGTATCTGATTTTTTTCTTGGACCGGTCGATATCGACAAATTAATTTGTTCCTGGCGAAAGTAGCGCCTAGTTGAGGCGGCGCCGATGTGCGTGACACCGCGCTGACTCCACACCGGCCCGCGCCTGGGTTCCAGGATAGGATCGACGAGATGGAGTGCCCACATAGATTTGATGTGCGGCACATTTTCTGCGGCACATCAGAGCAATTGCAACACGTAGATGAGTCAGCACGTGCCCGCGACTTCGCCCAACTCTGTCTAAGTGAGCTCGGGAGCTCGGAGTCGTCATAGCCCACGCTGGAGGCGCCAGGGGAAAAAAAAGAAAGGAAGAAAGAAAAAGAAGATATCTAGTATATCCTCAAGGAATAATCATTCAAGTACACAGAAATACATTTCAGTGAATCATATGCTAGGTAACTATAGGCCCTCAGGTCGTCAGGGCGGCTTCCGCGGCGGCGCCGCCCTCGACCACGCCGAGCGAGTGAAGGCGCGGACGTGAGATCTGTCCGCGGGCTAGGGTCGTAGTCAGCTACCTGCTTGCGCCGCGTCCGCGCGCTCATCTGTTCCGCGTCGCCCTCCGATGCGACAACTCAGTCGCTCCCGCTTTGCCCATCCCGTTCCGCTGCGGGCGAGTACGGAGGACGAGGCACACCATGACGCACGGCGTAGCGCTCGCAGCTCGCGCGGCCCACTCGCGCCTCGCAGCAAGCTAGCAAGTTGCGTCCACGTACCACGCGACTTGGCGGAGCAGCAACACGCGCATCTCCCACCGTTCCTCCGAGTCGCTCGCGCGATGGCTTGTTCGAGTTGGCGGTAGTGCGAGGACGAGACTTGGGACGCACCAAATCACCCTTATGTACCGCACATCAAATCTATGTGGGCACTCCATCCTGTATATCCTCTCCTGGGAACCCAGGCGCGCACGGCGTGGAGTCAGCGCGGTATCACGCACATCGGCGCCGCCTCAACTAGGCGCTCCTTTTGCCAGGAACAAATTGGTTCAAATCCTGTCATTGCCTGTTCCTTTTTGGGGGTGGTTTGGATATATCCCACGTACCTATCCAACCACTCGGCCAAACTCGGAACGCTCGGATCAGCCAGGCCCAGAATCGGCGACCAGGCCCGGCGTCCGAACCGTTATCTCTGTTCCCCACACACAACCTTCATGTACATTACATGTCGATCTACGCCAACACCTTCTCTTCTGTTGTGTGTTCCCTCCCTGCACCCTGGCCCCTCATTCTCCCCCGCGGATCTCTGTCGACAGACTCCGCGCCCCACTGCGGAATGCGAGGAATCCCAATTCCGCGCTATGAATCTTACGAAAGGAAAGCCCAGACCGTGGCAAGCACTCCCAAGCTACAATGCGTCTGCCCGCCGACTTAATGTCGCGAAACGCGCTTACGATATATCCATGTGCTCGCTTCATTTCATTTCGCTTTCGCGCTTGGGGCCGCCCTTATCGCGGGTTACCGTCGCCATAATCCATCTCGCTTGCAAGGAACCCCACCCTCGCCTTCGCGAGCCAACATATTCTGGAGCTACGTGCAGGATTCAGGATGCTGCTGCCAAGTTACGGGAGCCCACGCACCCACGCGGCGCTTTCATTTCATTTCGTGCAGGCAGGCTTATCGATATCTGCGCGCCGCTTGCGATACTTGTTGTACTTCGCGATCCGATGCACCACACAGCGATCCTCCCGACGCGCAACGTCAGGCGTGCCGTTCGTGCATTCCCGTATCATATCGTGCACTTAAATCGCACTTGGAGTTACTTGCGAGGCGTACGGCATCATGCACGCACCCGCAATCACCATCCCGTCCCGCGTCCGCGTCCGCGTATGCCCGCACATCACCGTGCCGGTGTGCGAAGGCGTGGGATCGCCGTTGGCTATGGAGGCGAGACGGGACACACAGTGGGCTTCCGGTCCTTCGAACTGACATCTCATAAGTTCGTCTTCGCAGATTTCATTTAGGCGTGGTGGGCGATGAATCGATGACGGTTGGGTGGCTGGCTGCTCACGATGTGTGATGCATGATGGTTCAAGGTGGTTCAGGTACGGTAATTCCGCCGCAGGCTGCGTTTTGCGAATGTTCGATTCGCGTAGGTCGCGTATTTCATGACGGACGGATTGGCGCAACGCCACCTTATCTTATTCCGAACTCCGGCATTCAATCGTCTAATCCCTGTGTTGTCGGACTGTCGACCTGTCGTGCTCGGGCTTACTCACACAGCGCTTATTCTTACTCACTCCTCGCACTCTTGCCACGTTCGTCGCCGCGATAAGCCGTGCGTTCCTGACCCCCCACCCAAGGCGGACGTAACGCGGGGGTATCATTGATCGAGTTGCACTTCTGACTGAACTTGCCGCATATTCGCAGCTGCGTCGGGGCTGTCTTGATTAGCCGAGGACGCGCGTAATGATAATCCTGTTACTGATGATGTGCGGAAGCAGATGGGTATATTATAGGGTGTGCGAGTCATACACGACGTCTAGGGGTAAAAAGCGCGGGCGGGAGGGCGCAACGAGTGGACGAGGAAAGCGGATATTATCTCCCGCGCGCGGCACGCTCCTGCGCCGCGCGACACGCGAAGCAGAACTCGTCCACACGGTCGACGTCCTTCTGGATCTCACGTCCGAAATTCTGCGGGTGGCGCACGCGTATGTGAGTAAGACTCGAGGGAGACAAAGAGAAAAACTTGCGCACCTTGGCGCACGTCTGCTGCCGGCAGTGCGGGGGGTGGTATATCGAGCGCTCGCAGCGCGTCGTGTTGCAGTCGACGATCGCGACGACGAGGTGGCGCTGGAAGTGCTGTGTGCGCGGAGCCCGGGGTGAGCAAGGTTAGACGCAGGGCGGGGAGGGGACGCACGCCACAGCGCGTCCACCGTGTTCCTTCACTGGAGGCCCACGAAATCAGCGCGCGAAAACGAGAAAAAAAGGGCAGGAGTACGCACGCCATTTGTTGGCACATGATGAGCTTGGAGTCGGGTTTGTATGGTAGGGCAGAGAGTCGCGGGTAGGCAAGGTAAGAAAAGACACGGGCAGCGGAGGGGTATTTAAAGGGCCAGGTGTAGGTCCAGGCTAGCTTTACTTTATGGAAGCAAGCAAGCGTCGATCGCGCCGTGTTTTCCGAGTCACCTTCCGCACCCAATTAAAAAGTCTGAAACGGCAGCGGTCACATGTCGCCGTCGTCATCGATTATACTTCCGGCCGCGCCACCATGTGACTCACACCACCAGAGCAGAAAAAACAAAACGGATGGAAAAAAAAAAAACGGCAAGGACCCGTGGGGCTCTGTATCCCCCCGGGAATCCATCGATTAGCTCGCCGGAGAGCACTCCCAGTTATATTGCGGCCGCCGGCTCGTGCTTATCGGCGCAATCGAATCAAGCTCCGGGCAGGGCGCAGGGCATTGATAGGCCTCTTCCGATGCCTACTCCCGCTGAATACAATCATGCTTTGTGGGCGAGAACACCCGAGCGACTGGTGGCTGCGACCCGCAGACTGAATTTGTCGACGCCGAAGGAATAATGCAACCCACCGCGCGCATGGGGCGATAAGTGTCCACCGCTGCGGAGTCATAATTCATCGATTGGCGTGCGCGCCGGGAGCACTTAATGCATCAGTCGATGCGGATGCGGAATTCCTAGGGCAGGTGTGCGAGGGTTTGTTGAGATGATTGCATGCGCATATGCTTTCCGTCGATCACCTGCCTCACACACGCATGCTCAAGCTTTGGCTTTGAGTGGGGTACATAGTGCGCACGGCGATACTGGCGTGCCAAAAGTGTAAGCTTGCGGTGATTGCCAAATGGTCCAGCAGGCGAAGGGGTGAGGAGGCAAATTTTGATCGGCGTGATCCGCGTTGTTTTTGGCCACAACTTGAATCGGCATGCCGCTTCGAGCTCCGACTTCGTCGCACGGTGAATTTGGTGCATAGCATCACGAGAGACTGCATAAGAATGAGAGAATGCGCGGCGACTGGAGAGTCTCCGCCTATCATTGAACTTCCGCTCTGCGTCCTTCTGAATTCGCACTCGATATGCCTCGCGGTAAACTTACTGTACCGCGGATTTCGCATCCCATGCCATTACACGTACGCGCCCCCGAAGAAGTTCTGTTCTTCTTCCAGTCAATCTGTCTTCCAGGATTGTCTGATGTGCGTTAAGCGAAATGAATTTGGCCCGCGTAGATAGCGTACGCGCAGCGCCGGGGAACGGAAGCGAGCTGTGGCGCTTTCCAGGCGTTTGTGCATTTTTTGGGGGGCAATACTAGTTTTTATCGCACAGCTAGACATGCCTGAAACTACGTCGGTATCACAAGAGTTGACAGCAGCTGTTTGAGTATCTTACCACTGGCAGATGTTCGTACATTCTTCAAGCCACAATGGTAGCCAAGTCCATTCACGCATGTAGGTGTATCTGGACTCGAGCCAGCAATCGTTCATCGGCAGCAAGCGACCTAGAAGCTGTTTATTCCAGACGTTCTTTAAATGAAAAATGCATTGTGATATAAGCGTCAATCCGCGCACGAAAACAAATTGCTAAGTAACCAAAGCGTAGGATGTGCACAGGACAAGAAGGGTATGAATACTCCTTATCACCTATGAGGATTGGATAAGGAGGCGCATCTCAGAGTTTATGCTTGCGACGAAATGCAAAGTAGTGAGCACGAGAATTTATGCTCGGTCGAGAAGCATTACACAATGTGCCGAAGACCTTCGAGACAAGGCGCGAAGGCCTTCGAGACAACGCCAGCTGCCAGCCCCCGTGAGCGCGGTCCAGGCGCAACTGAAGATCCATCCGGCGTGGTGGATACAATACACCTCAATAGAGTCAAAAGACAATGAGAGGCAGTCGGCCCAGGCGATAACGATACGACGGCCTGCGCAGACGAGCCGGGCCCCGTGACGGCGACAGTTGCCCTTCTGCGCGACGCAGATCTACCGAACTTCTGCCATTCATTGTCGTCGAGTGACGCAAGTGTTACAGAGTGCCGCGCCACCGCCAAGAAGGTGGGGTTTGGAGACTCGGATTTCGCGAACAGGTGATTGTGTGTGTATAGTGGTCTCGGACGACGGGAGGAAACAGTGACTACGAATATCGACGTTGAATACATGCATCGTGGTCAGGTTCTGCGCCACGAAGTGTTGGGTGATGGTGATAAGCTACTTCCTTATATGTGCAGTCGGAATCTGACGGCCCGTGGGGACGGGACAGTCAAGCAGTGGTGGAAGATATTCGAACCCCGCTGTGAACACGTGATGATATTACGTGTCTTGGTCCATGTGCACATGGAGGTGGTTCACGTTGCAGGCTGCAGAGGTACAGTGAGCCAGAGTTAGAGTTAGATTTAGATTTATATGGCCACACACCGACCTGCTCCGCGCTGGACACCTTGTGCAAAAAGACGTGGCACTCGGAATTCAGAAGCACCTCCATCTCTGCGACACTTGTATTGAGCATGACCCATCCCTTGGTCTTGCTGATGCGCATGCGCTCCCAGACCACACCGCTCTCTGGGAGCCACACAACAACAACGTGCACAGTCTTGTCCTTCAGCGCAAAGTGCTGCACAGCATGTGGCGGAGACCAGGGCGCTGAAACAATGATTCTAGGGCAGCTAGGCTAGCCATGCAGGAATGCTGGGTGGAGTCGGCTATGAACCAACTGACTCTCACTAAGCACTCCACACTACTACTCAACTCCTCCTCAATAGTATCACAGTATGTTTGTTCGAGGGTGAAGACCAAGTATTAGGTCTCAGAAGAGAGAATTCTCTCTGTAGGATCATTTGAGGAAATGAAGATTGGTTTCCCAGGACCACTCAATCTACTCCTTGGAGTAGACTTAGTCTCGTAGGTTCATAGTTGTAAAGCACAGGGTTGGTCTTTTGGACTGGGTTTGTGGTTTGTGGGTCAAGTAACTTTGGTTCTCTGGGCTCAAGGTTTGGTTTAATTCTCCAGGCTCAATGGGTTTGTTCACAGGGCTCATTTTGCGTCTCAGGGCTCAGTTTGGATCTCAGGGCTCAGGGTATCTTTCTCCGGGCTCAGGGTATATCGGTCAAGTCAAATCCAATCCAATCCAAGTTTATAACACACAAATGAAAACAGTAAGCTTTCCTTAGGACTGTGAGCATTGAACTAATCCTAGGTAAACCACAACTTGTTCAGTTGCAGTGTACACAGGGAATCGTTCGCTTGAGCACTGGACTAGTCCTATACAAACCACAACTTGTTCATCTGTAGCTTATGCAGGGTGTCATTCGTTAAACTAGCCCTAGGCAAACCACAACTAATTCAGCTGTAATTTACAGAGGGTGTTGTCTTCTCCCATCCCCTATGAATTCTCTCCCTTTTATACTACTTCACATGGTATTACAGTACATGATTATCCTACTCCTTGGTATTAATTGGATGATTAATGCATTAGTGAGCGAGTTGGCAATTGGTATAATGGCCTTTAGTCAAGCCTTACAGGTTGATTGTGCCTCAACTATTGAAGCAGAGGATGATTGAACACCCCTATAATCCTAGGTGGATATCCAGACATCTCCAGTTCGGTTTATGGGTCTCAGAACTATTCGTTTAGTCCCTAGGATAAACGAAATCCCTGCCTAGGATGTTGTCCTAGCCAGCAACTTCTGTCTCAAGTCTCTTAGGTGGTTTAATGCCTTTATGGTGTCTCGGTAAAACCCGCATCGGAGTTATAATTGCCAGACATGAGTGGGCCAGTCTCCCCAGGATTGGTACCCCCCTCAAGACCCCAAGCCCATATCTGCACCTTCATCTCTGGGTCCTTTCCCTTCTCATGCTGCACCAATGTTAACTGCTTGTGGCTACATGTTATTACCCTCCTTTCCACGTGCATTGTTTCACACTTGAATTGCCACCTGTGGCCATTGCCTACCCTTTGTGGGAAGTCAAGTGTACACCCATGGTTGATGTCAGCTGATGGGTCTTATTGGCTCCTCTGGTCGTTTGTCATCACTGATGCCGTACTCCCACCTAGTTGACCTCCAATTGCATTCAAGCCGTACCCCAGCAGTGAGAAGTTCTGTTTCATAGCTGGCAGGCATCATTTGTTCATGCAGCATTATATCAAAGTTCTGACATTACATTGTCAGGTTTTCCATATTTGTACACTTGCATTGGATGATGCAGCAGAGATGGCACAGCATTTCCACAACCCACCCTCCCAAGTCGTATATGTATCAGTCGCATACTCAGTTCCCCATGAATAGATATATTTTTGTCCTTGTTTGTGTGCTCACGGCAACCTATAATGGGCATCTGTCAAAAACTATGACCAACTTTAGTTATTCACAGGTACTGTGCACTATCAGCTGCTACTGTGTGGCAAGGCAAAACTACTGGGAGCTACCAGGCAGCTACTGAGGTCACTTGCCAAAGCTACCAGGAGCTACCAGCAGCTACCTGTGGGGGACTTGTCTACTGCACTACCCCAGCTACTGACACTACAGAGTGCTACCAAGGATGGCCAACTTTTGAATTAAGATAGTATAGCACACAGAACAAAAGACTTCAAGAGCTATGCAAAATAATGGAGAATACCTCTGAGTCTTGCTGAGATTTAGTGACCTCCAACCTTTACCCCACACAGCAGGGGAAAAAAAATGAATCATAGGCTGGAACTCACCTTGTATACTCAGTGGAGGTTGAAAGTGGCAAGCTGGATTCCATGCCAACTCCGCAGGACAGCAAAAGGGATTGAGAGTCGCTAGCTGCCATGAACTACCTGAAGCTACCCAGTTGCACAGGGTGGCTACTGGGACTACTAGTGCTACTAACTTTTGCCTGCAGCTACCAAGCAAATAGGTGTTTCCTGATGGACAGCTTAAAATAAATGCATACATGTGCTAAAATGATCCTTGTACCACCAATATGCGGGGTTGGGGAGTCTTAACATTATGAACCATCATTTAAGTCTTTAAGTGTGCTGATTTCCGAGGTTTCTACCACCAAAGTACGCAACACATCGAAATTCACGCAAATTCGGAGGCAGTGCAAAATGACATACTGTACAGAAGTGTAGGTAGGCGACGCTCCGACGACCGTGACAGGGCGTGGGGACTGGAGGCGACACGACGAGCACCATGGTGACCGTGATGGTCGCCAATTTGGGCGACCATCATACGGTCAAGCACAATGGGCGCTGTGGTGGCCCCGAATAATGTTCACTTAGGCAATAGTTATTTTGACAGTGGTATGCTGTCCTATAAAATAAAATGGTGTATTTCTTTGACTCCCTTTCACCTTTGACACGTAAATGACACATGAAAAATCCCTCAAGCTCGTTACAGGGCCATCTCGCGAGCTGGTGATTTTTTTTGGGAATTTTACGATTTTTTTCATTGTCACGGTATCCTATTAACGATGGCGGCCGTCATGACCGTGACCCGCCGCGACTTGGGCGACGCGACGGGTCCTCCGTGACCGTGACCGTCGCCTACCTACACTTCCGTACAGTATGCATCAGGTTGGCTCACCAATAGGGCAGTTTGATCCGAGACATAACACTGTTCACGTGGTCAGTGCTATGCCCAAATCAGGTGACATAACCACCTCCAGACATGGTTAATGAGCCGGATCTCAAGCTTTCCTCTTTTGGATCAGCTCTATGCACTCTATGTGAGTCTACGTGAGTACCAGCTCTAGCCGACCTATATAAACCTATATAGTTCCCAGATTCTACAGAGGTCTACATAGAAGGGTGTGTTCTATCACACAAAACATGTTTCCAGATGACTACAGGATTGTGGTATTTATTTTGCATCATAATCATCCGTGATCGCAGTCCTATTCTGACTGCCCCACTTCCGAAAAGGATTATGGTGTGATTCTGGAAGGATTGACTTGTGATTCCCTGCCAAACTGAAGTCTAATGCAGTATAATTAATAATGACTCACAAAAATACTTTCCCTCCTCTTTTCAGGGTATAAATTCTAAGAGTTACTCCGGGAGTGGATTTGGATTTGGATTTGATGTGGATCTGGGTTTGATGTACTTATGTGATGAGTGTTTGGATTTGTACATCTGGTTCAGACTTCGCATTTTTCTCTTTCCTCCTTTCCCCTTTGCCCCCGGAATTTTTCGGGATGCATGCATGTACTAGTAGACTACTCCTCTGCGAAGTAACTAAGAGATACACCAAGAGGAAGGTATTGAAAAGGACTTGCCAGTCCATCAAAGTCAGTGATACCCTTTGTTCCCTCTTTGAAAAAGTAGAAAGAAAAGGAATGCAAAAAGGAGCGCAAAGGGCTACCATGAACGACCCTAATGTTACCGCTAGTCATAATCCTGATCATTTCATCAGCGCTCAATTACAGACACACTGCAAGGGCCACAAGGCTCCGGTGCAGTGTCCAGCTTTCACTCCGATGCGGCCACACACATCTCGTTTGCCCGCTGTACACATCACATTAGCACAAGCCAAGAATCTAACACTGAAGGGCCGAACCTGACAAATACATCGTTCAATTGCCACTCAAACGGAGCAGATGCTGAGGGAAGGCCGGAAGGGAAGGAAGAGGGGAAGTGGGACAGAATTACTGTTGTGTGATATCAGTCGTGTGGCCTAGTTCAACGCGTCCTTCCTTGCTAGATTCTCTGCAACAACCATCCGAAAGGCGGTGCTAACCCCGTTACCAAGGCATTGGTGCACAGTTCTTTCGGTGTTGGTGCCAAAACGAGATGTTCCTGCTTCTGTGTGGTGGGCTCCCCTAGATCTCGACACACGCAGTAATTTTAGAAAGAGGGAGATATGCGTGAGATACATCTGTATGGTACCTGGCCGTTTTTTGACCCCGCTACCACTGCTTTGACTGACAGTTCCTGTCCCGTTTGATGATATATATTGTTCCTCGATTCATTGAGATTTCAGATTGACAATTACAGCTTTTTACAGGATATATGTATGTGAATACTTTGGCGTGCTGAGCGGGGCCTGATAAGCTTTTCGAGGATGTCCTCAAACCTCTCCAGCCACGTCGTCTTTCTCACGTCTGCGGCGGAATATTGTACCCACACACGAAACCGCACACTGCATGTAAGCACCTAGCAACCAAAGCTTGCTTGCCCATATGTACGCCCTCTCCGTCAATATGCACCCGAGGACGGCAACGCATATTGTCACGAAAGTGCCCACCACAAGTCCCCGCGTGGCGCCGCTGGTTGCTTCAAGGACCACAATCAGGAAACCCAGAAGAAAAGTCGCCATCCTGGCCAGAACAATGAGTTTGTTGTGTTAGACGTAGGTGAGCGCACGCACCCCCACATCATCAACACGTATGGCAGCGAATGTACAATCGCCAACGCTTCCAATCCAAAGACAGACTCTCGATGCCGTTTAAAGAATTTTATCTTGACGATGACACTTTGAGTTGATTTAAGAACGGTACAGGAAGGAACACACCGCTTCACAGGCCGTCGCAGCGTCCTGCGTTTCCAGTCGATATTTCCGAGACAGTATTAGGCCTATCTCAGATGGATTAGGAGAAAATCGAGAAAAGTTGGCCTTCCTGACCGAAGATTATGGATCCTAGGCCGAAGAAGATCGATATGTAACTGGATATCTGAGCCCCCGTCACAGAATTTCCGATATTAGGGATGGCCAAGAATCCGACGTTGGCGTTCAGAACAAGCGTGGCCTGACCACCGATAAACTGAAGGTAATTTTCACGATATGCATCTTCACGCACATAGAGTATCAGATCCTGCCATTCGGCGCGCAACCTCCCGATGAGCTTGTTCCACGATGTGTAGCTGATCAACTGGTCCATGTACATGGCCTCGAGGGTCCGCAGATGGTTAAGAGGGCCGTTGAACATGATTGTTGAGAGTATCATGATGAAATAGGAACGCGTGGGGGTATATCCGTAGACGGAATTCACCTTGTCGAGACGGGCGGCGTGCTCTCCGTGGAAATGGTGGAATCTTTCAACGGCTGGAAGGCGGTAAAGTAAATTGGAGCGGCCACGACAATGAAACCAGACCCTACCGAAAAGCACCATAAATCGAGCTAGACTTCCGTGAACTGATGGCCAGAAGTCACTCAAATGCTGAGCAACGCACCCATCACAGATATAGATCCTTGATCGATGTTCAGGGGACTTGTTTCATCCTTCACTGCCTCCAGATGCATGTTCATGGTGTTGGTTAAAGTAAGCATCTTGACCATATGGTCGACGGGGAACGGGATAGTGGTCGTGGGCGAGGTCATGGCATCTGCGATACATAAGGGCTTTCAGGTCGAATGGCATCGAAGACTGACCTCCGATACTATACACAATCGTATCGCACAGCTCCTGAATCACAGTTGGTGACAGAGAGGTAGACGACGGAAATAAATCACAATGTCGCCTAAGCATACGTGTCATTGGTGGAAGAGAAATCTAGCCAGACGGTTTATTAACCGATTTTCCTTTCACGGCAGGTGGAGGACAAACCCATTGAAGAGAGGACATTTTCACTAACCAATATTCGATCTCCAGACCCAGTTCTATGAAGGTCAGGTCTGCCAATTGATAGCAAAGATCACTTACTAACATGAGAAGATGATACGATACCAGGCACCGTTTTCCAAACAGTCAGGTCGCTCATGTTGAACACATCGAGCCAGAAACGTTGCGTGCAGAATGATCCACGATATAATAACCGCACTCCAAACTCTCGGGATCCTCTTTGATGATATCCAGTACGATATCAATGTCACCACTAGACGACAGAAACAGTTCGTGCGCTGCGCAGCGCTTTCGAATCTTCTGAATGCATCCATCTATTTTATTCAAAACCAGGTGGTCGTATAGATAGGCATCTGTAAAAATGCGCTGAGAAAACCTTGGTGAGCCTACGATACATCATGGCTGTCCTCGCCTGCTCACCTCGTGTCGATTTACAAAGTAAAGCGCGCCTTCTGGGTGTCGGTGGGGGCACCACCCAGCCAATGGCTCTCTATGAGAAAATGTTAATCACGTCCTCAGGATGACTGAGGCCCAAAGTACCGCAGGAAGGATCTAGAAAGTGGTTGCACAGCATACTCGGTGATTGTTCTCTTACTGTAATATAATTGAATTTCTGGAACACGAAGCAGACCTGAGGCGCACATACATGTGTCTGTGTCGGCCATATCGGTTGAATTTCTCGGGGGAGATCGGGACGAAGGTGACAGGCGGGAATATGTGTCCCATTACGATACTTTCGGAGCCTATACTTGCTGCCGTATCGGAATCTGAGACGACTTGATCGACAAAAAAATCTTCCGCCGCCGTGCACGGAGTAGACAAGACGTCGCACTCTCCATCCATTGGATCGATCGGCAGGTGATGCTCCAACGCTGAGGCATTTGGCACGAAAGCATCGGCCATCGGGGTGATTAGAGCTAGCAGAACACACGGAGAGGTGCAGGTTCCTAGGAGATGGCGTGCACCAAGGACGGGACTGAGAGATCGTAAATCACACTGGCCGGGCAGAACAGTCTTATACACATGCTCGGCACAATGTGGAGTGTATGAAACGCATGAGGCGCATCTGGTGGGCACTGATGTCCAGATCCTGAATTTGGTCGGTTTTCAGGACAGCGGAGACACCGATTCGCCGAAATCTTCAAGAACTTCTTCTTTTCGTGGAGCTAGGCCCTCGATGCTACCTTCTGCAACATTTTGCGCACCATCACTGGGATTTGCCGCTTCTATTTCATTCGAGCTCTATGGGAACTTTAGAATAAATAGTGTTTGACAATGTCAGCCTTAGTGAATATATGCAGACGTCGACTCTTACGTGTGTCGGTGCCAGTGGTAACCACTTGGCTGAACCCAATCATAACCTAGCTTCTGTATCCGTACGTCAGCGAAGCCGAACGGACCCGGGCCATAAGCAACGATTGGTCAAAGTCCGGCAACAAAGGAGAGTAACGAAAAGCACTGACCCAGCTATGTCGTAGTCGGAAAATTTGATCAATCCTGAGCACGCTCCGTCGAACGGAAGCGACTCATATTCACGCAAGTAGTTCTCTTAATTGCTGAAGGTACAACGAGGGTAAGTAAACGCCAACGGAGAGCTACAAGGCCGTAATTTCTGTGATCGCTATTTCAAAATAAGTTTGAGAAGGAGAAGTGCTCCAGCTGGGAGTGACACCAGGAACCTGAAGAACCCTCGATTACGAGACTCTCCACAGCGCGTGTTGGCGTGCGCCATATCTTTGTCAACTGACAGGGGGAATAGTGGCTGGCATCCATCAACAGGTGTGGGGGTCTCACGTACCGTGGATACAATAGATCACATACATAGTATGCTGCGGACATTCACTCCATCTTCTCCGTCCTAAGGGCGCACTATAAAGGCGGCGAGCAAAACGTGGAGATAGAGAAGTAGCAAGTCGACGCATGGTAGATATCTCTGACCGAGCAGAGCAATCAAGGTGGCGCTTTTGAAAGACGCGGCAATGGGAAGGAAGCCTGGGATGTGAGCCGAACCGGATACTGTACTCTTTCGACCTGTGAACGCTTTCTGAAATTGACCGAGAAATACAAAAAATTCCGGCCCGGAATGCCTTTTATAGTATTTTCACACGGAATCAACAATCGTTTAGTGAACACTTGTCGTCACGCATCACCCTGTGAACACTTGGTCGAAATGCTACAGTAGCGCAAGAACCTCCGGGGGAAGAGCGTGCTTCAATACATGGCTTCAATGAAAGCGCTTGGACAGCGGTTGAAGCGCTAAAAAGAATCGGATCATGTCGGCTCCGGCGATCACAATTCATCACGTGTCTCGTCACGTCGCGTCGCGCGTAAATCAGAGCCTGTATTTCGTCGCGAGGAAGCTTTCCAAACTGGAAAGGTCTATGCATCGGACATTCCAACAAATTAATTTCAAGATACTGGATTATTTTACGCTGATAGAAATAAATTCCAGAGAATGAAAACGGAAAAGAAAAATCTTCCCACTGAATTCGGAACGCGAAACTGTTTCGTACATACAGTACATGAGACTGTTTGGCTTATTTAAATTTAGTTCTGCAGTCGAGCTTTGCTGTCGAGGGTCTGTGAACAAAAGAAAGGGTAGGTCAAAGCGTATCACGTATCCGTCTACTACCGTCGACCTCAACTTCATTCGCAAAGGCAACTCCTCCAGAACGCCACACCTCAGAATATCACCGCCCATATTCTCAATGAATATCCAGTCGACACCACCCAATTCTCCGACGACAGCCCCATTTCGGAGTCTCTGCGGGAGATGCCCCTACGTTTTCGAATACCGCGGAGGACAGCCACTGGAGATGCCTAGCGCATCGGCAATAGAAAATTGGCACGTATTCCCGGGGAGCATCCGGTGAGTATTAGTACGGTCTTGCTTTAATTTTGAGCGCGTTGCTAGTTCCTATGCCACCCAGTGCTATGGTTCCTCCATCGATAGAAGAGCGCGCGTCCCTTGAAGAGGATTGTAGCAGAGCCACTGCCTTTGTAGGTCCATTCAAGCTCAGGCCAGCAGCCTTCGATGAATCTGTCGATGTGCCACCGGAAAAAATCAAGAAGCGCTGCAGGACAGAGGCGGAGCGGCGGGCGGAGCTGGACAGCGATAGATGGGCCGAAAACGTCACCCCCCCTCGGTTGATTGCAGTGCGTACCGAAAGACTGTGAAGACAGACAAACGGTCGCGTCACTACCCCGGACTCTGGATCAAACATCGAGGAAAATGCCCGAAATAAAGGAGGGTGAAGCAAATGGCGAGGTCCGAGTGAGTCGCGTTTGCCACTGCAACTGAATGCCTTCTCTGATTCAAGATAGTCCCCTCCGAGTCGTAGAGTAGACGACGAAATGAATGAGGACAACAATTTCCCGGGTACGCATCCTAATACTCTCAGATTCAAATTAAGCTGATGATGATCAATACCAGGTCAAGGTCACTGGAAATACTGGAACTCGACATTTATGAGCTTCAGACAGGCTTCGGCGATTTTCTGATCCCACACGGGTGAATATTGGGGTCTGGACGTGCCAACGGAAGCACAAGCCAACGCTGAGGGAAGATGAGTACTCTTTATCATCTGAACTCGACCGCGGACTATGAAATACTTTAGTTTCCTGCTTGAACATGACGGACATAACAATCGATTCGTAGCGGAGCCGATACAGCTGAGGAATTTACAATCCAACCGCCGCCCTGAGCAAGGTGTAGTTCGGTGTACCCAGACGCGTCACAGGATCCCATCCAGCCTTGGCGGGGAAACCACTACAGGAGAGCGTAAGATCAAGAAGATCAGCATATGATTGAATCTCGTACTTTGTGCTGCATCCAGGGTTGGTCCCTGAAACCTCGATCAGCACCGAAATCCACGGACGAGCATTTGAAAAGAATACCGGATGTGATATCACTGAGGGCGGCACGTCCCGCAGCACTGTACAAGAACGGGTTGAGGAAGCCGAGAGGAGACTTGCCGGTTGCGACGAGCTCGTCGTTCAAGAGCGCGATTATGGCAAGTGGGGCTGCTGCAGCTGGTTCCGTCGACAGTGACGAGCTATGGAGACATGATCGGCTTTCACTATTAGAGGATTTCACCATGAAGAATGTTCAGCACCTGGGCGTCTGAAAAGAGTCTTTAGTATGGCATCAGGGGCCTCTGAGATGTCTGAAACTCACCCCATGCGATCTCGAAGTTCTCGCCCTGGGCACGACATCAGGGAAGCCGCGCCCTGTCGTGTTGAACTTGCCGCCGTTAGTAGTTCCGAGGGCAGTCAGATACGAGGCTACATCAGCACTGTGCGTGATCGTCAGACCCGGCGTACACTGGCGCGACTCCACGACAATTCACCTGGTAGCTTGGGATAGCGAAGTAGTTGGAGAATCCTGGAAAACGTTAGAGGGGAGCAGATTGAGAAATTGAAAAATCCCGCCTCCGGACGAGAACGTGGATCCGACTTCGGTGATTCCGCCGGTCGAACCGACAGAGGTGACGCTGTGATGTAAATTGAGTGAGCGGATTGGAGGAAGCGTCCATGAGATCCACATACAAGGGGCAATCCGAAGAAGCGTGGGGATGAAGTTCGTGCTGTTACACACTCTGACTTCAGACTAATTCAGATTTTGCTAATAAAGGCGATTATACCAAGACTGAGATTGACAGCCACTGACTCCGCCTATGAACGGTGTTTGAACAGAATTCGACAAAACCAAAACGCAAGCTTACCGTCCCCAGAGGAGAATAGCAGAGATATTCCTGTCGGTATAGATAAGTATCCGCGGAGGAATTTCCCGAGCTCGCGATCAACTGACAGAGGGCCCCCAACTGCATGTACGCATTGCAAAAATTACTGCAGAGTCGACATTAAACCGACATTAAATCAGAATGGTTCTGAGAATGAGATTACTTGCTTTGCGACAGCACGCGATAGGTCGCTGTCATCGAAACCATAGCTCGTTGTCAAAACGTTCGGCCGAGTTCCGGACGCTTCGGAGATGAGTTGAGTGATAATATCCCTGTTGAACAGCTGAGTATAGCGGGTAAACACAGGATTAACAAACGGCTCACATGAAACCATCCAAGCCATCGGATCCATTTTCTCCCACGGAGATGAAGGTTACTGGGACACCGGTCGCAACGCCGGTTGTGTCCTGTGCAAGGCGTAAATATGGGGGGAAAATAAATCGCAGACAGAGGTCGAATACCTGAATGTCTGTAGATCACTTGTAAGTATCACGATAACTGGACTTGAATCTTCAAACATAACGCACGGCCTCGATACCGGCTCGAGATCTGGTCTGGGCGTTGAACCCGCCGTCCAGTGTTTGTAGGGTGAACGTAGTGGACGAGCTCATTTCTGGTCGGAAGTTCGTGAGGAATTGCTAGAGGATCGATTAGCAAGATAAGGAGACACTTTCCAGTGAATGATATACCTTTAGATCGGTGGAGTTGGCCCATTGCTTTGGTTCGGAAACTCAGGAGAGCGAACTGAAACAGAGGGAAATCACGTACCAGGATGAAGCCAGAACAGCAAGCTTATTGCTTGTCTGAGTGGCCGCGATTTTGGTAATGTTGTACATAGCCTAGCTGCCAGTGAGGACACAGTGATCGGAACAGAGACGGGACTAACCTCCAGAGGCCCAGTCAGCATTGGTCAAGCATCGCATGTAACTCTCCGTTTGGCCACAGATTAAGAACAATGGTTTGGCAACCAGATGGAGGATACATCACGGTGGCTTGCTCATCGGCTCGGAGTCATCGCCGAACGCGTCCGGCGGAGCCCAATCTGAGTTTCAATATCCTTCGGCTCAGAGTAGAGTTTCAGCGGCCGGTCGCTGACGCTGAAGGTCATGTGGCCGTCACAATTTGTTAATGTTATGAAGTATTGGCCCTCGGCTGTGGAAAATCTCTGCGCGCTTCTTCTTCACCGCCCCCTCGACAGTCTTTGACTTTCCGCCCTTGCATTCGTGACTAAGCATCTCCTTATTGGAAGGTGGATTTCGGCTACCTTTCGGCAACAGACTCTTTTCAGTCCCCGCTGTGTGACGCGTTACGTTTGCGTTTCCTCCTTCATACCACCACCAATAGTACCGTCGCGACCGCCCCCAACCACTCGACTGCATTCACCATCCCTCTGACATCTGGCCCTTCTGTGGATTGCCTGGCCTATTGTACAATACCTCACGACATGGAACCGCGCCGTACTGATACATAACACTGAGCGCGCCGCTGTCGGCTGACCACTGGCGTTCGCTGTCTGACTGCGGGTGCTTACTCGCGTATATATACTGACATATCTGCCACCCCCGCCGTTCTCCTTCTGTACACCCAGTGTCACTCTACCGTGTCGTATACCTCATACCATAGATGGTTTTCTGAATATATATACTCTTTGTGTGTCACCTTAATTGCAAGGAAAAAAATGGGACATATCTTCATCCTTACTTCCTGAGACTATTATAGCTCTCCGACTTCAAATATTCAATCCATGCTGGAGTGACACCGTAGCTCTGTTGCTGTGAGCGGGTCTGAAATTCTCCAATCCGCATGCGCGCGCTGCACGTCTCTCCTTAAAGGAACACAAGGGGAAAACGACAACTCTCACAACTATTCACTCTTTTTTTGTCTTAGTAACATTTAATCCCTTCCCATGCCTCCCTCTATACCAAAACTCCCCCCCTCCAATGGTCCGCGGACTCTGGGGCTCTGACTTGGATCCTCCTCGAGCACGCCCAGAAACCGGAGAACTTCATCGTTCTATTCGGAAAACAAACCCCAAGGAGGTGCGGCAGACAGCTGCTATCTTTATCCCTTCGAAATGACTCATCTGTCAAGAACACCTCGGGTGACAGCCCTTGTCCCTCATCATCCCCATCGTCTTCCATGGAGGGAGCTAGCAGGTGCGAAGAAACATGTGCTTGAGGTAAGAGTTGGTTACTTGGGAATGTACTGTTTCTCGGGCATTGGTGTAGTGGGAGAGGGATATCGTGCCGATCATGATTGATTTTATTAGAGAAGAACGTGTCTTATCGATGCAATGTACTGGAATGATAAGCCACATGATAATTAGGCCCAAAATGGACTGGGGCAAATAATGTGATTTGTGTCATGGCACATGACGTTCAGCATCCGCGCCGGCCGCTGAAACTCTACTCTGAGCCTACCTAATGGCAGTGCTAGTGTTGCGTTGATGCGACTTGCCGCCGATTGAGGACATCAAATCTGCTTTGTCTCTCTGATCAAACTCGTTCCTCGTTTGCTGAAAGAATCCGCGATCAATTCTCTAGAGACGTCAATCAAATTTTGAGGGAACACCGTGACATGTACTGTCAGACAGAAGCCAAGAAAATAAAGACAGGCAATGCCTTATCCCTGAAAATTGGGGAGAATTGAATACACAGATTAGACAGAGGAATAAACCTCTGAAGCTCACTCGTTCAGCGAAGTTCACTCGTTCGAACGTAACAATTGCGTCCCAAAATATAAATGGGAAGACAAAAATAAATCCATGAGCAGCACAGGACACAAAACTCAATTACATGAAGAGAGTAGTTGACGAGAAGAGGATAGGTTTTTTTGCCTGGCAAGAAACACACATTGATCATATCACTGCTAGCCAGTTCAACAACATTTACGGGAAATGATTCAAACTGTTCAACTCTGGACACCCAATAAAACCTAACTCCACAGCTGGAGTTAGCATCCTTCTGAACAAAAAATATGTGGACACGGAAAACG